>APFE031117229.1:0-14650 GCA_000404065.3 Pinus taeda
CCCCCCCCCTTCCAAACATAAATCTAATTAGCTCACTTTAAAAAAAAAATATGTGACTCACTTTTATAAATAAGTGAAAGTCACTTTTACAATGGTACTTTACGAACTACCCACTAAATTGTAACTTAAATAAAAGATAAAGAGACTTTAGAATTATAAGTGACTCAATTTTTATAATGGGTGACAACACTTTTACATAAAGTAACTTTAAAACATAAGCTATATGTGCTTTTTGAAAAAATAACTCAACAAAAAGAAAGACTTGAACCCAAGACCTCTATTCTCATAAAGTAACTTTGGACCAAGTGAGCTAGTTTAAAAGGATGGTGATTTTTGAAAAAGAGGACGGGGGTATGGTTTGAAGTTAGCTTTACCCAGAAACTATAAATTTTCCTCAATGTTTCTGATTTTCCGAGATCACATTAAAGCACGGAAAGAGCATACGCATGAGAAAAAACCTTCCTTTTTGTTTTTTATTTGCCCAAATTGCACAGAGTCGCAGGGCAAAGACCATACGCAGAAATGAAAGGTATAGATCCAGTAATAAAAAACACATAGATAAATAAACCAAAATAAACAAAGAGAAAATAACTAAAAACTGCAAATAAACATTGTATACCTCCAAATCTTAAAAATGACGTAGCTAGGGCTACTGGAAACCTTTTTGCGTGAAACGAAAGGGGTTCTTCACTGGAACAGATGCTCCTAACACAATAGAGTAGTCCTCTTAGCATGAAAGCAGTTGGAAATAGTAGATCTAAGAAATGATAGTTGGATGCAATTCTACCGGCTTCAAATTTGGATCACCAATACATGCGGCCTTCAAATAGCTCTGATACCATGTAGGAATTTACAGGGTAAGTTCCTTAGACAGAACACCAAAGGACACTACTCACAAATAGATCACAGATCAGTACACCACTATTCTTGACGTGGTTAAAACCCTCAAAGAGGGAAACATTGCATGACCTTAGCCAACGCGGCCACTTCAGGCAATTTATTAATAAAAGAATGAAAATTTACATAATCTTCTCTCATGAACGGTTTTCCTGCAAATGACCTTCCATGCTCTTTAAATAGAGATCATGGACCAATCGGGTGTTAAGCCACAAATCAAGTGTCGGTAATACCGAGGAGAGAATGAACCATCGAATCACTACATATCGTGACCGTCGGATTGTAAGCTACAAAAGTACATAGTAAAGAAACACACTTTACCTAAATCTACACTAGACCAAGTTATACTTAACTATTTCCTATGTGTGGGAATATCCTAACAATTTTTATTCTAATATAGATATATATATATATATATATACCTAATTATTATATATATATTCAAAATATAATAAATATGAACTTAATTCGGAGATGGAAAGAGAGAACTCCACGAAGGACTTTGATCAACAATATGGAACAAGCTGGAATTTGAAGAATTGGCCATTTGATATTATTGAGATTTTGTCCCTACATTTGAGCAAAACCAAAAATAAAATTTTGTGTGCATATTTAAAATTAATTTCGAGAACCATATAACCACAATCTGAATTTCAATATAGTTTTCAAACCATTTTTCAATAAAACGTCGACTTTAAGCGGAAAATGTATATTATGAACTACTGTAATTCATGTGTATGCATCCTAAATGATAATTTCATATTAATATGTCATTTTATGTGAAAATAGATTTCAGATAACTTTTAAGCCCTATCGGTGGACTTATCAAGATGAATCACACCTACGCGTTTATACAATAACAACGTCGGGGCATTAAAATAATACCCACACCAGTTTATGGCACTCCAAAAATATAAAATATGTTATCATATCAATGTTGTTGCAAAAACCCGCAGCGATGCGTTTAAATAAAAACAACACCAGTACATAATTGTTTCCAGGATTTTTGAAAATAAAAACGAATTCTACTATGACAATTCTCTTATAACAATTATAGCATTGATGCCTTTAAATACAAACCACACCATTTCGGGATTTCAAACTCAAAAAATATATATATATACTATATATATAGATAATGTCGTGCATTGAAAATTTGGGCACCCACCAGTAATTTCGAATGCACTTTACTTGTTAAAATGTGTTTATTCTCTTACTATCAAATGCATCGATGTTTCGATTAAGTGAAGAAAAAAAATTGCAAATTTTTTTTCTTTTTTTTTTGTAAATTGAAAAATGAGAGGCTATTGATTTTTCGAAATCTAACTTCATAGTCTTTTAAATAGTAAAAAGTTATTCACTATTTCCCAAAATTTCAAGGGACTGATTTGTAAGAGAGACATAGCGGGAGCATTGTGCGGCAATAGAACTATTCAGAAGATCAGAAGCTGAAAGATATGGTGATTCACGCAAAACCCTACATAGTAAAATATTTAAATTTTATTGTTGATTTTACTAATAAAAAAAATTACAATTTCTGTCAAGGTTTAATTAAAAAATACATCATTTGCAATAGAGGCATATTGAGAGCACTATGGAGTAGCAAAATATTTTGGAACCACAGAAAGATCAGAATTTAAAAGGTATGGTGACTCACTCAAAACCCTACATAGAAAAAATTTTAAATTTTACTACTGAGTTTACTATTAAATTTTTTTACAATTTCGTTAATTTATTCAAAAATAGGAAAAAAAAAAAAACCTGAATAATAAGATATTCACTACTGATTTTACAGTAAACAATTTTATGATGTCGTCCTATTTGGATTTTAATATATAATATATATATATAAAACACAAAAAAACACAAAAACAAAAAAACAAAACCTACCTTAAACCCTTGCTTCTTCTTGCTTATGTGACTGCAAAATTTAACCTTAAGGTTTAACTCCCTCTACCACTTCACAATCTGGGTTTTTCATTTTATGCATTTTAGATTTAAAATGTTTGTGTACTTACTATATATAGGAAGTTTGACATGTAAAGTAGGGGAATCACTTATCGAATTAGAACCAAACCTTGTCAGCCCTGATTGTTTTAAAAAAAACGAACTATGTTTTGTGATGCGCTAATGTAATATAACACATCAATGTGCCCTGTGTAATGCAACGCACTGGTGTATTATAACCTTGCCACCTCTATCCAGTTTTTTTATCGGTGCTCCCAATGTAATATAATGCATTGGTGTGTCTCTTCCAAATAACATCATTAAGTCATTGCGGTGCTTTTATCGTTACAAATTGCACAGTTATAATTTTATCATTTGATTGTTGAATTAATTCTATGAGTCATATTTGAGTCTCGAAACCCTCTTATACCTTCAATGCATGCATCTACCATAACCATGTCAAATTTCAGTGCGTACGAGCACAAACTCAAAAAATTTCAATGTTAGCCCCACTCATGGGTCACACCACGTCCAACTCAAGAGACTTTTGCAGCCCTCTAGAAATTGATTCACTGAAACTTATAAAGAATAGAGAGAATGCAAAACAATAAACATTACAATCAACTGATAACACTTTTAGATTTGGCAAATTTTTGCAAATACCTTTTTCTCCTTATTCATAGTGAAGCACAATGGCAAAATGTGGGCAATCTCACTTGATTTTTAAATTCTTTCTATGAGTCTTATTTGAGTCTGGAAACCCTCCCACATTGTTAATGCATCCATCAACTATAGCCATGTAAAATTTCAGTGCGTATGAGTGCAAGTTGAAAAAATTTCAACGTTGGCCCCATTCACAGGCCACTATGTGTGGGGTCAATTAATTAGAGCATAATTTCAACCACTAATTATTAGTAAATTTTAAGTGGTGGGTTGGTCCTTAGTAGGGGTAGGTCCACAAATGGTAAATATTAATAAATAATTTCATCTCCTTGACATTTGTGTTATAATTTTGTCGTTTTATTATCAAATTCTTTCTTTGAGTTGTATTTGAGTCTTGAAACCTTCCCATACCGTCAATGCATGCATTTACCATAAACATGTAAAATTTTAGTGTGTATGAACACAAACTAAAAAAAAATCAACATTGGCCACTAATTATTAGTAAATTTTAAGTGATAGATTGGTCCTTGGCACGGAAAGGTCGATAATTGGTAACAATAAGCTTCAAATAGGTGTAGATAATTGGTTCATAGGCATCATTTTTGCATTCATGGGGACTCGTATACTTTGATATTGGAAGCAAGAGTGTAAGAGAGATATAATAAAATATGTCATATACTATTGGTCATGAAAACAAGCTTGAGATTAGTGCAAATGATGAGCTTCTCCTAGTTTTAAGAATAATATCATATTCTCTACTAAACAAGGCCAACCACATGAAGGTGGAATATCATATTCACGCCCCCCCCCGCCTCACATCAATCTCAATATTCCCAATACCCAATTTATCTACTATAAACTATTTTAAAGCAACATAGTAAGAATCAAGCATATATAGAAATTACTAAAAAAACAAAAAATTAAGTTAAATGAAAGAGAACAAATCAACTGAAAACATATAAATTCATACCTCATACATTTCAACATTTCGATATCATTAATATTCTTCTTCATCCAACTCAACATTTATGTCATCTCATTCAAAAATGACATTGAAACGATCAGTCAATTCAGCATCATCATCAATGTCCTCATTTCGAATAATCCTATCATCATAATGAACATCATCTCCTACATATGGCCCAACTTCTTCAAGTTCTTCATCTGACATTACATCATCAATATCATCTTCATCGAGAACATTGTCTAGTCAAACATCTCCTTGAACTTCTTCGACATCTCTGTGATCTGACACATGATCAACTAACTTCTCCTTTATATCATCATCCTCTTTAGCGCTAACATCTTCTTTCGCTACATTATACTCTACCATCCTTCCTCTTAGATCATATCTAACAACACATGACCAACCTACTCTATGTGGAACCTCTGAGTAAGAGAAAAATTTTCATTGGCTTGGAAGAACATAACGATTTGATCTTGGCTCAAATAACCTTGTATTAATGATGATAAATCCATTATCATATTGAATAACAGTTCTATTAGGATCATGTTCATTCATTCATAGCCTATACCATTTCACATCGAACAAAACCAATTTGAAGGAATCATAGGCACACTCAAGTATGTCATCCAAATAACCATAGTATCAATTAGATCACCGCTTTGCTTCTATGCTAATAACCATAGAAGTTTCTTTCAATTTCCATATTTATTTGATTATATCCCGCTTTTCATTACATGATTGGCTTCCACGATGTCATTACAAATTTTTATTTTTTCTTTATCTCTCCTACCATCTATGATTTGCCATAAATTTTATATCACATTCTTCCCGATATGCATTGTATCAAACAAATGGGCTATTCTTAGATGCTCATAGTAGGGAAACCTCATGAATTGAGTGGGATAACTTTTCATTCGTTGTGGAATCCCATCATGTCCTTCACAACGATTTCTGTTATATTCCAATTTCCATAGGTGAGGTGTCGTTCTTTGTGGTTTTAATTCAATCTCTTATTTCCCATTGAGAATATGCTTTTCAGTAGCACAATACCTATGGTTCCTAGAGAGGAAGTGCCTATACTCATCAAACACCTTATTTCATAAACTTGTTGAACAATGGGATTTCATCTTAGGACCAAAAACTAGACATGCAAATTTACCCTTTGTTTGAAGGCCTACAAGATATCGATTAATATCAATCATAAACAAAGGGATTATTTAAAAAACATGCATGATATGATCTAATTGAAATTATTATATACTATTAAAGTGCAATGGAATTTTACATACCACAAAAATGTGTTAGTCTTGGGGCATCATAGATTTTCCATACAAGTTGATGCAAGGGCATCTGAACACCTTAATGAAAAACCTAGAGAAAGGAGACATGTGGACAACCAAGCCAACCATGAACAAAATTCAGTTAGTGAACTAAATTCAGTTAAAACTGAATGCATGTATAACGAGGTATTAAGGAAGAATTCATGGATGCATGAAAAAAGGAGGGAGAAAAACATGTGTGTGTGAGAGAGGGTAAAATATAGTTGCTGAAGAATTCTTGATTAAGGTTGAGATGCCTTAAATTGTAACCGAGTTTGTAAAGAAAGGAAATGCATCTTTGTGAACTTATGTCTGTGTATCTTTGTGTTTAAATTGTTTTCCTGAGTCTTTTACTCACCGATGACATTGTAACGCCTCTCTGTCATGCATTTTCTAAGTGCCCAGAAATACCGAGGGTTTGATTTTATAGTAGTCGCTATTGGTTGAAACTCCGTCATAATTATTTGGATGCAAGTCATGGACCTCTCGCATGACTGCTGCTAAGCACTAAGCTCTCTTGAATACAAATCAATACTTTTACCTAGACGATGTGGAGGGCAAAAGGGGAAGCGGATTCTCCTGGTTGTATCAGTTGCAATGCCACTGGGGTTCCTACTCTGGAGAGCGTGAAGAACAGCAAAAGGTTTGGGTTTGTTTGTAAGTCATGTAATTTTTTTCTCAATTCTAGTGGCATTTGTTGTTGTTGTTTTCGCAAAATATCGAACGATAAGTGTTTGTCAGTTGTTGCCCTTTCTTGTTGCAAATGTCGGCATCGCATGCACTGTGATTGTGTTCCTAAGGATAGTGGAGATGAAGATGATGCATTTGCCGATTTATCCTTGCCATAGGACTTGGGGTTTGCTTCAGAAGTTTTTGCGCAGAAGGCAACTAAGGCTTTTCTGGTCTCTGTTATTTTCTTGAGGAAGATAAGTGGCCATGGAGACCAGGGTTTTGAGAAATTTGACTTGGAAATGAAGTATTCCAAATAAGGCAAGTGAGATCAGAGTATCATTTGTGGATAGGCTTTGTGGGCATCTAACCCACACGCCTCAAGAGTGATTTATTTGGGAAATGGGATTTTGGTTCATCCCAAAATATCATCCCCATCAAGTGGTATCAGAGCAGGAAAAGATTTCCTGTGGAAATGAATTTTTGCATGCGAAGAAAGAAGAGGTACAGCTTTGCTAAAAATTTGTAAGCTTGTAATTTCTTATTTTATTTTGTGAAGGTGAGAAGATTGCAACAAACCTGGAGCAGGAGTTCTCAATTGGTTCAAGAGGAGGGAACCATAGAGATGCTGAAAGACTAAGCTCAAGAGAGAAGCTTGGTAAGGCATCTGGTAGTAGGGAGGACTTGCTATTGCAGAGATTTGGTTGTAGCTCACAGAAGACCATGAAGGCAGTTCCACTGATGAAGTGAAATAGTGGGTAGAATTGCTAAGGAAATGCACATGACCAGGAGGTCATAAATTTGTGTACCTCAGGAGTCTGAGGCAGGGGCATCCGAACACCTTAATGAAAAACCTAGAGAAAGAAGACATGTGGACAACCATGTGGACAACCAGGCCAACCATGAACTAAATTCAGTTAATGAACTAAATTCAATTAAGAATTCAGTTAAAACTAAATGCTTGTATAACGAGGTATTAAGGAAGAATTTGTGGGTGCATGAAAAAAGGAGGGAGAAAAACTTGTGCGTGTGAGCGATGGTAAAATGTAGTTGCTGGAGAATTCTTGATTAAGGCTGAGATGCCTTAAATTGTAATCGAGTCTATAAAGAAAGGAAATGCGCCTTTGTGAACTTATGTAGTGTATCTTTTTGTTTAAATTGTTTTCCTGAGTCTTTTGCTCACCGATGACCTTGTAACGCCTCTCTGTCATGCATTTTCTAAGTGCCCAGAAATATGGGGGGTTTGATTTAACAGCAGTCGCTATTAGTTGAAATTCCACTGTAATTATTTGGATGCGAGTCATGGACCTCTCGCATGACTGCTGCTAAGCGCCAAGCTCTCTTGAGTACAGATCAATACTTTTGCCTGGATGATGTGGAGGGCAAACGGGGAAGCGGATTCTCCCGACTATATCAACTGCAATGCCACTGGTCCCTGCCTTGGAGAGCATGAAGAATGGCAAATGGTTTGGGTTTGTTTGTAAGTCGTGTAATTGTTTGCTCAACTCTGGTGGCATCTGTTGTTGTTGTTTTCGCAAAATATCGGATGATAAGGGTTTGTCAGTTGTTGCCCTTTCTTGTTGCAAATATCGGTTTCGCGTGCACTGTGATTGTGTTCCCAAGGATGGTGGAGATGAAGATGATGCATTTGCCGATTTATCTTTGCCATAGGACTTGGGGTTTGCTTCAGAAGTTTCTGCGCAGAAGGCAGCTGGGGCTTTTCTAGTCTCTGTTATTTTCTTGAGGAAGGTAAGTGGCCATGGAGACCAGGGTTTTGGGAAATTTGACTCGGAAATGAAGTACTCCAAATAAGGCAAGTGAGATCAGAGTATCATTTGCGGATAGGCTTTGTGGGCCCATAACCCACGGGCCTCAGGAGCAATTTATTGGGGAAATGGGATTTTGGTTCATTCCAGAATCTCGTCCCCATCACAAGTATTCCATGGAATTGAAATCTCTTATGCCCTATTGGTTTACAAATGTCATACATAGTGATGTTGGCCCATAATTTTGTTAACTCGTCGATAAGAGGCTCTATATATACATTCATATATTTAACTTGTTGCTTACCTAATTGTTTGAAATTACACAATTACTACTATGATATGTAAATATAATTAAATAAACAAATATAACATATTATGCAACAAACAAGACAAATGAAAATGTTACAAATTTGAAAATTTAATGTAAGAAAATACATGAAACAATCATTGTCAACATAATGTGCTCCCTCTTTATCGCCATCCAAGGAGGAAGGTTATTATTGATAACAAAAATTGGCCACACTGAGTAAATAGACATGAGCTCTATAAATTAATTAACACTGTCAGCGGCCAATGAAATTCTAACATTATGAGGTTCATATTTAAAATGCAGTCATTTTTCCTCAATTTCCCTAAATGCATAACTATTTGCAAGTATTCAAATAAAACCATATCAACTTCTCTTTTGTGCATGGTAATCCATAAGCTATGTTATGCTTTCACACTTAAACAATCGTTCCAAATGTGGAATTATGGGAATATGATGAAGAACCTTTTAAGGCACTATTTTTGTTAGTTGATTGTTTCAATATCTATTTCTTTGAAATTGTGGGAATTTTGTCCATAATATATAATATGATCATTAGGACATGCATCTATAGCTTGATACTACATTCCAAGTTCTTTCATAATGGCATATAAATCTCAATATGTGAGAGGTAACTTATTTGACAATGGTAACATAAATTCACCTAACCATTAGGACATGCATCTATAGCTTGATACTACATTCCAAGTTCTTTCATAATGGCATATAAATCTCAATATGTGAGAGGTAACTTATTTGACAATGGTAACATAAATTCACCTAACTAACTAGTACAACATAAAAAAAAAATCACTAGTTAGAGTAGAAAATGTTAATCATAAATATTGCATTCTTATTTTACACACTAATTAACACTAAAAAAATGGAAAAAAAATCAACCTTTCATGTGATGAAACATATTATATTACACCTTAGGATTTGTGTCATACAGGTGTTTGACAAACCATTCAAAGCCTTTAAGTTCACTAACAATAATGTAGCAAAGAGAATATTTTCTCTTGAGCCTTCATAAAGTGGTGTCCCTCCCTTCTCTATCACAAATTCATCACAAATAACAGCATCATTCTCATCGTTGAACAAGTCTTGGATCAATTCATTTGGCCCATCATCTTGAACTATGTTATTATTGCCATCTTCTTCCATAGGATCATTGTCTTGATCTTCAATATCCACTCTGTGTTCCTCAACATGTAGAACATCATTTCATGTGAAAGTAGTCTACAAAACAAATATTATAACAATAAAAAAAATCAAATATGATTAATATAAAGAAAATATATAGTCCACTGGATCTTGGATAGATGGTGATTGGGTGCTTTGTTAAGGCACTCCTTGATGTGAAGTCATCGGTTCAATTCCCTGCCTCAATTGTGGTGATATATTGGACATGATGAAGAGGTAGTCCCACCAAGCTTACAAAAAAAATATAAAGAAAACATGCATAATGATTCATAAATAGCTTACCATTGGATTATATTGATTCCCCCCTTCAATGTGCATGTTCTTCGTAAAAATATCTATCAACCGTGGCATATGAAATTCTTCGCGGATGTGTGCACCCACAAAGAGTGCAAGGGAAATAGAATTTCCCATCATCGACCCCTGGCTGATTACATGTTCCCTATCTAATGTTTTTTTCCCAACCACAAAAAAAAATATTTGATGATTATGTTATAAAGTTGAGTGATTATGTAACTATATCTAATATTATATTTTTGGATTGCAATTGATATATATATTATATATATATATATATATATATATATATAATATATATATATATATATATATATATATTATATAAAAATATATATAACAAAATATGTTTTCTCTATGCCTTATTAATATATATTGTAGAATATTAATAGGGAATTTGTAATACATATTATGTAATCTAATATTAAGATTATTCACCATTAATATTAGTTTTATGAAACAAAATTTATTTTCCCTATGTCATTAATGTATAAAACAGAATATGTTTTTCGCTCATGAAAAAAGACCTTATAACCTTTTAGAATTATTGTACTTATAGCAAATATGTCATAACATCTCTTACATGTGTGATATTGATATTATTTCCAATTGTCGGAATCCCAACATTCATTAACTAGTCAAAGTCAAAGATGACCAATCAAACAGACAATCACATTACTTAGGTGGGAAGACATACACCATATAGTTCAATTGTCGAAATAACGATGCCTTATTCATTAGTCATAAAAATACCAGCGAACAAGGGAACGTTACCAAACAAAATGAAAAAAATGACATTTTTCCTTTAATTTGAAATAGTACGGGCCATACCATATGACTATGTCATCGAAATTTAGTCCTAATAGTAGTGTATTGTCCCATAGATCCCGCCTCAAGATTTGGTAGACAATGGGTAAGAATAATAAAAAGAGTTTCCTAGATCTAGTAGCAATCAACATTTTACATGGAATGGAAATAGCTAAGGTAGAGATGTACCTTACACCCTACACATGCTAATGAAGATCATAGACCTATTGTAACAGCTGGAAAATTTTCTCCTGACTAGAGATCCTGCACCAACTCTTTAGTCCCGACACTTTCACACATATGCAATGAAACAAAGATGTTGTTTTTCCTTTCCAAATGGAAAATTAGACTACAAACAAGATCTAATCATGTCAAAAATGAACGTAATCCAATAAACATAAAAAAATTTGGATAGGGAAATAAAGTTTACATTCATATAAAATAGCATTACAATCAATAGATATACCTTCCAGTGTTGCGTACTCCTTTGATCATTTGCTCCATAGCCTCCCTTGTCTCACACATAAACTAGGTTCATTCACGTAGCAAGTGGGGGCTAGTCTAGTGGTACTTTTGCAACATAAATTTCTCTCGCTATCTTATCCTCCTCCTTCACTCCTAAGAGAGTCTCATTATAAAGGTATTTCCTAGATTTGGGAGGATGTATTTAGACACTTAGGGCCAAGAGATTTTACGAATGGTATGTGAATTGTGTGTGTATAAATCACAGATAGACTTGATGCATGTGAACCAAACAATTACATGCCATGCACAAGTTTCATGCTCAATTATGAGCTTCTCCCCACTCACTAAGAACCTTCTTCTCAATTATGAAATAATTATTATTTCATAGTTGTGAAATTGTGACAAAATAATTATGATAAATTACTCAATTATGCAATTTCATCCCTATAGCATCTAATAACTTCCTTGTGAGACCCATATGAGCAAAAACAAGGGTGAAAGAGAATGCATTATAGCCAATAACTACGGTAAGTTGAACTAAAGCCTCTCTCACAGAAATGATGTGGTAAAAAAAGGTTATAACACATATGCATTATTAGTAAGGTTTAAGAATCATATATTCAAACTCACTTCTAGAAATCTCTCTTTAAGTAAAATTATGTTTATTAATTTCTTTAAATGAGCATTTGTAAATTTTTATTTCCAACTCATTTATGATTCATGAGAAATTTTGGAATTGTAGCTCGTGGCTCATGGATGGCATAAGATTCCATAGCATGTAAATGAAACATTAACTCAGTTTGAATCGACTCTAAAAAAAATTGCAATTTGAATTCCTATAAAGTAATTGTAAGCTATGAAAACAAAATTAAATCTTATTCAACAATAAGTTTATTCCTCGTTAAGAATGATGGGCGTTGGAAAGGTTATTGAAGGGAATGTGCCTGTACAACTAAGACAAGATAAATGTATGCTCATTTTTTCTTATGTGGACACGTAGTAAAGGATTGAATCTCTATATGTGATAAATATTTTACCATGGAAAAACTCTTAATTTGTTGATTTTATTGACTAGTGTGGATAAGCAATAGTGAATTAAAGGTTCACTCTAGGTTGTAATGTGGGTGAATTTTGTAGTGAATGAACCTTATTAATGCAAATTGTGCGTGAATTTTGTAGTGAATGAACCTTATTTTAGTTTTGATTTTGTAATCTTTTGGCTTTGGATAACCCAAACCAACGGGTATGGATGGTATGTAACTTAGTTGTTAATTTGAAAAGTGTGAACTAGTTTTTGTAGGGGTAAGAATGCTAACCTGTTTTGTTCGTTGAGTGTGCTTATAAAATAAATTAATTAATTAAATGAATTTTATGAACAGGATGAAACCCAATTCTAAAGATTGTGCATGGATTATTTTAGCACTAAGATTGATAAGTATCTTATGAATTTTTGAGTGTTTGTTAAAATCTAATTGATTATGTATTAAATGCAAAGTAATTTTATTCGTTGTTAGCTTCGTATGAGCAATTCAAATTTGTAGAGTGAGATATTTGAAGTTACTTCATGCTAACATTTCAATTTTGTTAAGAATAAGGTAATTTTTTTTGTAGTTTCACATTGGCATTTAAATTTTGTAAGGGAGTGAGATATTGTTGATAGATTTATGTTGGCATTTCAATATGGTAAAGGAACGAAAGAATGATTAAAGGTTCCACATTGGTAAATTGATGGGTAAAGGAATATAACAATTGTTGTTTGTATGACTTTGGAAAGAATGATTTGACCAAATGATATGATTGTTATTGTTTCATTGTGATGGTAATTCATGTTTGCATAATTCAAGTTTTATTTTGCATGCCCATCTCATGGCTCTCATTTTTGAAGAAGTGTGTTTATAATTTGTATTCTTGGGTAAGTAATTCACACTCCAATTGGGTATTCTTGGTTGTATGTCCTATTGTATAAGTGAGGTAATTTCATTGGGAAAAATCATTGCCGGTGATGAATACAATGCCATCCCTTAATTAAGAAAATGTGCAGGGTTCTAACTTGGGTGGTTGGAATGAATTTTTGTTTTACTCCCCACTCTGGTTCAATTCCCATTAAATAACATGCTACCTTATTGTGATGAGGATAGAAGGATAGATGCCCCCAACATAGAGGGTGCCTCGGTATGCCAAGAGGATAGGGATTTGGGTGAAGAATCTCTAGAAACTAGAGGTAGATGATTTTGCAGCATTGAGTATGAAAGCAGAATTGGTGTAAAGCCAAGACATTGGCAAGTTGTGGCACAAGATGTTGGGCCATTTGCATCATGGGCTTTGAATATAATGCAGCAGATATCTACAGGACTTCCAAAAGGTAAACTTGAGCAAGTTGACACATGCAAAGGTTGTACCTTGGGAAAGTACACCTAGTCTTCCTTTCATGATCGAAACAGTCGAGCAGAGGCTATCTTAGAGGGATTTCATATTGATTTGTGTGGAAGCATCCACAGTGAAGCAAAGGTATTATGTGATTTTCATTAATGACTATCTCATAAATGTTGGATTTATTTCATGCAGAAGAAGGACCAAACATTCACAAAGTTTTGTGAGTTCAAAGCTTTGGTCAAGAAAGAGTCAGGGAAGAAGATAAAGGCCTTGAGAAGCAACAACAGTGGAGAATATGTCTCTCAAGAGTTTAAGGACTTGTGTGCAACGGAAGGAATTAAACGAGAGTTGACGGCACCTCATAACCCACAACAGAATGGGGTGGCCGAGAGGAAGAACAGAACTATTGTAAGGGCAACACAGGAAATGTTGCATGACCAAGGCCTACCACTTCACTTGTGGGCTGAGGCATGCAACACAATGGTCTATTTGCATAATAGAAGCCTGCATCACATACTTGGGATGAAGACACCAGAGGAAGCTTTCTCCGATAAGAGACCAGATGTGGGTCACTTCAGGATCATTGGCTCATCAGTAAATTTCCTTGTGACAAAGGATGCATGGAAGAAGCTTGAGCTAACAGTAGAGTTGGGGATATTTGTGGGGTACATTGATACACCTCATAACTATCAAGTGTACTTACCTACCAGTCAGAGAATAGTGATTCGCAAAGATCTCAAGTTTGATGAGCGGAAGGCCATGCGAGTTTCCCTTGAGAGGGAGCTCTAACTAGAGGATGTGGAGGAACTGTTGGTTCCTAAGGAGGATGAGCCTCAGACTAATGCGGAGTAGCTGCATGCAGAGGTTCCAGGAGTGGAGACATCCACTCAAGCAGATTCTTCCAGAGATGGACGGAAGTGCACAAGAGAAGGTGACAAATTGTTGGAGGATGTGAGAGAGAATGTGGGAGCGC
>APFE031117234.1:0-14294 GCA_000404065.3 Pinus taeda
GAAGTAATATTTCAATTACATTTGGTGAACGTGTGTTCATCTGTTAAGATTTTTTTGTCAACTCTTTAAATTAATTGAAAAATGAAGAATACCCTTATGTAAGATTTTTTTCAACTCTTTAAATAAATTGAAAAACGAAGAATACCATTTTGAAGAGGACTCAAGATAGTAGTATTTTTTGAAATTTTTTAGTTGTGTATGCTTTATGTTATTTTATTATTTTTTCATTCAGGCTCTTTGAAAGTGTTCAAGAAATTTTCAAGCATTATGTTTAAAAGTAATTAGATAAAAAATATCATATGAACTCCAAAATGTCAAACTCATGTGCCATTGGATAGAGGGTTCCTTCCCGAATCCAACATGATCAACTCTGCTATTTAAGGACAATTTTTTGCTTGGAGTTCGCTAGGGTACAAATGGTGTTGCATAGAAATATGTAGAAGAGGAGCTAAAACTCTATTTTTTAGGTCCTGAATAGCTAGATCGAGTGCCTATCATAATTATCTTTAAAAAAGGAAAAAATAAAAGAAAAACAAAACCTCTCCATACAAATGATAAAATTTATTTATTCCACAAAAATATTTTTTTATAGATATTCAAATATATTTACATCTATAATTTCCTTAATTACATTCAAATTTTATGTTTAATTTATTTAACAAGAAATAAAACAATTAATAAATAATCATAATTATAACTTTCTACAATATAAAAATTAACTGCTTTTTCAATCTTTGAAATTCTGGAAATTGATTTATTTTTATTCTTTTGATTTTAAATATAATATATTTTTATACTTAATCATTTTAGAAAAAAATTTACTTAGAAATTTTCAATAAAAATAAATCAAATTATAATAAATATATAAAAAAGAACAACAAACTAAACTAAACTAAATTTTATAATATTATTATTTTATAAATAATTTCATATGCACATTTAAATTCAGTTAAATTAGTCAAATAATGTTTTAAAATTTATGATTTCTTTATGTTCTTATTATTTTAAAATATATATTGCAAACCTACGTGAGGAGTAAAAAATTCCATATATACTTCGCACTTTTAAATTTAGATTACTCAAATTCAAATTAATCAAATAATGTTTTAAAATTTATGATTTCCTTATGTTTTTATTATTTTAAAAATTTATATTGCAAACCTATGTGAGGAGTAAGAAATTCTATATATACTTCACACTTGTGCAAACTGAGCCTTAAAACTCGATCAAGCTCCTAACCTGGGGTTACAAAATAGCTCGATAGAGAGTTAATTTAATGCTCGATCGAGCCATTTGTTAGCGCCAGAGGAGCTCGACTAAGCAAAAATTGCTCGAACGAGCATCATTGTTTCACCAAAACACGCCCTTTCGCCAAAAAGTGTAACCCAGCTCCATGCTTTCACCCATTCATCCACTATAGCCTAGATAAATTCTATATCTTCCATACTTGCAAACATAGATGACCATTAGTCTCTCCCTTTTAGAATGACTCATGAAATGCTAATAAAAAAATAGTTTATCTATACTTAAATATATAACTAGCAATTTCCCCTAAAGATGCAAAGATACACCGGAGGAATAGAAGATTTGGGAAGATCATCTTGCTAAGAATAGAACCCATTTATGCATGCTCATAACAAACTTTTAGAATTAGAAATCAGATACATAATTTAAAAAGTCTCTTAATAACACAAATACTCATAAATTTTTATTTATATGATATGGTCTATTAAATTCCATGCAATTCCCCATTTGAACAAAGCAACTTGCATTTAAAATTACAACCAACATACAACATTTCACCTTTTTACTTATTTGAAAATTTTATGAAGTCACATTTATGAATTAATTTGTGCACTATAATATAGATAATATATAAAAGTGAATTGATATATATAATATAATGTGAAAAAAACTCAAAAATATTATATTAATGTAAAAAGATAATTAAAAAAAATAAATCATTAATATAAATAAATTAACTTAAGAACTTTACTATACATATAATTATCAATTTATTAACAATTCCATCAAAAATATAAATATATATTTTTTATATAATTAAACTTCATTCAAGAGAGATCTATATCAGGCCATTTTTCCTGAACTGGGATTATAACTAACATGTAAGAGAAACTCAAGTTTCTTGAGCTATAAACTCCCACTCAATCAATTAGATCAAAGTCTTAACAGAATAACAAAACATGAAATATTACAAAGCACACGCTATATAACAGCCATGCTCTTGACTACCAACTTGTAGATAAATACATATATTTATGCAATTACACTATTATTTCTTTATGATTTAGCACATCTCAATTTAATAAGATAATGTAGTTAATAATAAAAGTTGATATAAAAGCATAAACCATTGATGACATTTTTCCTTAAACCACATTCTCATTTAGTGATGTTATGTTACAGAGTTTGCATGTGAAGAATACAAATCCCTCAATTCTAATAATACCTACTTGGTTTCACCAACCTTAATCACATGCCAATATCAATCGCCTAAATCTTTCAAGGAGATTTCTCAAAAACACCTTGCAATGCATCCTTTAGATTTCGTGGGAAATGCATGAGTTAGGACGAGTAACTCATTAGATTCTTGATTGTTCTTAATGGAAATAATCAGCATTAGAAACAGATTTTGAATTGTAAAACAAATACAGAGTTTTTGAATATCACACTATGAGGAATGCAGACCCCACCAAAAAAAAATTGCATGGGATCTTTATATTATTTTCAAGAGTGTTGTTGAATTCTCGATGCTGATAGTAACGATTTCATGGGGTCAAGGTTCGGCTACCTGCTTTTTCTGTTTTTCCAGCAGCCACCGTTGATGGGGACGCTTCTTAGGATTCTCCTTGGTCCAATAGCAACGATAGGCCTTGCTGAAATGGCAGTGCTAGAAGAGATCCTACTTCTCAAATTCATTGACAGATTATGGCCAGCACGTAGCATGCCTCCTTACTGTTTGGTCAAATCAACCGGGAAAACAAAAACGTGGAAAACAACGATAGTTGTTTACTTGAACGAACAGTGGAAAACAAAAATGTAGAAGAATGTCGATAGTGAGATATTTCAAAATGGAACACTTTCGGTGTAAACATATAAGATGATTGTCTCTAAGGATTGTAATAATGACCATCTCATACGAAAAAAGATGTAAATTTAGAAAAAACTAAATATAATCATATATCATCCTCAATTGAATCACAATATTTAAACACTTCTAACATTCATTCACATTCAATTCTAAAGAATGGCCCAAATAAATTTCTTAAACATACATATATCTAAGACAACATAAAAGGTTTCCTCTCCCATAATTCAACGAAAAAATCTCTCTATTTTTAACCGTCCATAATTATTTTGTTGTTCAATCCGCACATCAGATTTTAATCAAAGCTCAAGCATTTACCTCTGGTATAGGCAAACATACAATATATATCTAATTTGAAAACACTACATAAGAAATAGATTTGATATTCTTACTACTATTCCCATAATTTCACGAAAATAATCTCTATAATTTCACATTTCACATTCCATTGTGGTGTTCAATGACTACCATCTCTCTCTTAAGATCTTCATCAATGAACCTATAAAATTTTAACCTTCAAGATTGAAGGTAAGAATAACATATGGTAGGTCAAGTCTTTCATAAATTTGCATTTGCATGGTGTGAGTAACCCATCCCCTGACTCTGGCATCCTAACAATCATATCACCAGTTATATACAAAGATAACATTGCTAGAATGGAAACATACATAGAAGGAATAGTACAAGCCTCAAACATGGTTTGATTCATCATGCGACTATTCAATACATAAAATGAAAAGTAAGTGTCTCAAACATGTTCTAAGTCGATATTCCTATTATTTCCCTAGGATTAAGAGGAGATTTAATAAGATGTTCATGATGCTCTTTTGAAGAGACCCTAGTGTAGAATGCATGATGCCAAACCTCCTCTATTGCATCCCAATTTCTAATAATACTAGGCTTGAATATATTTCTATTATTTATTCATGGAACCAATGAACATGTTTACAATGTTTTGATTAGTCTAATTCTTCATTTACATATTTGGATCATAAAATGTGTCACTTAGGTGGTTTAACTAAGAATTACAAGTTTATAAAACAAGCCAAACTACTTATTCGAGTTGTTTCTCTTACTTTTACCCATACCCATATCAACAAGGGAAATTGTTTCCTTAGGGGCTTTCTCATAATTATGACTTTCGACCATGTTAATCATTTTTTGGAAAAATAGGGGTGTCATTTCATTTTGGGAGAGTTGGTTTAGCCTTGTATTACTATACAATAATTCTCAAGCTCAACCACCATGTGAGATAAGAGGGACACAAAGTTGGCCTTTCTAAACCCATACAACTTTGTGGGTACTACCACTTTTCATTGTGATAAGATCATTTTTGCCTTCATCTTGTGAGCCTTAGCATCAACATCCTTATAGGAAATGAATATCCAATACTTTTGAGGTTAACACAAACATATCTCTGACACAATGTTTTGTTTTGGCAGGAAAACCCCTTCGCAAGTATTGGATATTTTTTAATCTTCATCCACCATTGTTGTTAACATGTTGTTGATTTTGTTGCGCAAGACTACCAATAAAGTGATTACATTTTCTATACTACTCCAAATATTATATCTCTTAATATTCAATCTTACCCATGCCCTCATATAGTGATTTTTTTTACACTTTCTTATATGACATGTTAATGTTGTACTCAGAAAGGTGACAAGTATATTTTAGAGAAGCCCTTTTATAGTTCAAGCAAAATATGAAATATACCACTCAATGAATGCCACTCACTCAAAAAGGGGAATGGGATTGGGGGATTGAGGTCGTCATTGGTTATATATTCCATAAGGAATGAACTATTGGACACCATACAATCATGTTATGCTTAGGGCTTCCTACATTGAATTTACACATTTCCATTCTTTTGCCCCCTTTTGTAACACCCTCCTCCCACATCTACCCAAGCAACCGACCAAACAGGGTGAACATATAATGAAAAGTTAATATGATATGATTCGACCTCCAAAATCACGTTAAGGAAGTGGAACCGACGGAAACACGCCATACAAACCTTCAACATCAACAATAGGACCCCTAGGAACCATCCCAACCTTTCTTTTAACCAACCCCTAAGTCCCAGTGAGGTTTTAGACCACTTGACCTCTAGACGCTCCCATTCTATGGGCATGCTAGCATTTAGAGATCTCTGGATGCTTCCACGAACCTAGATGTCTGCGTCTAGGGACTATTTCCGGCAGACCTGTGCCAGAGTTCGGGGAATTTAAGGCACTTTTCAAGCCTAGAATTCCAACCACTGCCTAGAACTTGTTGTAACTTATGAAATCCATTAAACACATGATGAAAAGACTAATAAACCAAAAAATAACTCCAGGATTAGGCCTGACCATCCCCAATGGGGAATGGTATTCTATCAAACACTTGGCATCAATGCAATCTACAGGTGTAAACAATAGATCTAAGCATAGGGGTTTCATACTTATCTAAGATTAGCTATGAAGCATTGTTTCCTTATCACATTAGCTGCATTTTCATCCATTAGGCCATAGATACATTGCTCATTCATATACAAGTAAAACCATAATGGGAGCCATACATAGCCATTGTTATAATACACATCCATAACCAACATAATAACAACAAAAATACCAAGGAAACAATAGCCATATAATCCAAATATAAACCGATATAATACTCATGAGATAACAAGGAGAAATAAACTCATATTAATGATGCAAAATCCAACCCGGTATGGGACTACCATGTTCCACCTGACCATAGAATGGCTCATCCAAATATCTCTTCAGCCATTCACCCTCGTTCGATATTCCAATCATGAATGTGGGATCTCATAGAACACATCAATCCAAAACTATCCAGGTCTTCCAGAGGCCATCCACCTCAACCCATCAAACGATGATTCCACCTCATGATTGGACATCACAAAACCATCATCATATTGAGCTCTATCCAAGCCTTCCAGTGCTTTTATAAAGTTTTTCCAACCAATGCTTCCAGGACTAGTAATTCAAACCACAACTTTTACTAGGATTCAAAAGCGTTTTTTCGACTAGGGCTTCCAAGACTAGTAAAACCCACCAAGGGCTTCCAGAGCATTTGTCCAACCAAGGCTTCCACAACTAGTAACTCAACCCAAGATGTTACATGGTTTCTAGAGCGTTTGTCTAACCAGGGCTTCCAAGACTAATAATTCAACCCAAGCTAAGGAAACATGAGAACCAACGAAAACGAAACAATGAAATAAAACCACAATCTCCATGACTATCTAGGAAATGACAAGGCTAGGCAATCCATTGTCAATCTTGACCATCCTTCATGCCAATAACAAATCACAACCAAAAAACCACATGCATATGCCACACATGCTAAAACTAGTGAGGAAAACATACATGCAATTTGGTACCTGCAAGAAAAACCCATTGTAGCTACTGGTCCCGATGCCCTCTTGCACTTTCCTGCTCTGCCTTTGCCTTCTTGCTCCAAAACTCCAAGTATGCCACACTCTCCAAGAGTGCTCGAAGAAAAATCCAAGTGTCCAAGAGTATGAGAGAAAGAGAGAATAAAAAGAGAACTCCAGAACTGAACTAACATAAGCTTACACTGACCAAGCCTAACCATTGATCCTCAGAAGCCTTTTTATGAATGAGGCCTCTATTTTCTTCATTTTCCATTATTTTCCTTCATTTTCCTCCTCACGTGCAACCTATGACCTTTCACCTCCCCTTTCTCCTAAATTTCCTTTATTTTCATAAATAATTGTGCCAAAAATGCCATTTTTCCTTTCCAAAGCCTTAGCCATTGCCTTTGCCAATTTCTTTAGCCATTAACAAAAAAATCAACACACACACTAGGATTTCATTCCAAACATTCAACTTGGAATAAGTGTCCCATCAACAATGGTTATTATTTTTTCCTTTATTAACTTTTATTACATGGAACTTTGACCAAGGTTGTTAGAGAACCCTCCACCTTAGGGGAACACCCTCCTCGGTGTTCAATGACACCTATAACCAACAATACCATTGAAACAAAACATACTTCCCATGGAGCTTTATAACATAGCTCGTTGCAATATTTACAATGACCATCTGTTAAAACATGACAAACATACCATTTACTGGAGCTTTATAACACATCTCATTACAGTATTTACAATCCACATATACTTATACACATTTTCTTCAACCAACAAAAAAACATATTGTATATGGAACTTTATAAATATAGCTCGATGCAGTAATTACAATAATACACGCATATACACATATGCACATTTTCTCAACCAAAAAATTAAATGATATGATGCCTACATCTCCAACAAGGGAATCCAAAAGCTCACACCTCCACCCTCAAGGTAATACCAAGATTCACCTCCTTCCCAGGAAGTCCAGAATCCACTGTCAAATTCAAAGCTGCATCCAATATCTAGCGCTACAATCCTGCACCACTTGTCCTCTCAGAGAATAGTTACCGACTCATTGTTCTAGGGTGAACACCTAATGAGCATATGATTCCATTTGGCAATTCTAATGACCAAAATAAATATATCCCCGACCTTCCCTTGTTTGCTACACAATCCCTTGGAAAATCTAGTCACCCCCTTCTGTGCAGTCACACACCTTACAAGTTTTGTTGGCACCCGCATTCCGGGTAGTCCATCCCTCGGCAAGGCTTCCTAACATTGGAAGACACAAAAACCAAGGCATATCCGTGCCTCAAACCATCACAGTGGCCATAGCATGCTCATGGAAATCAATTGACACTATTGGGTACCATTGTCCGACAATGGCCCTGCTCCTGAATGCTTTACCAACATACTGATGCATGTTCCAATTTCTTTCATTGTTGTTAATTCTTGCAGTCAATTTTAACCATCCAACAGGGCATTTACATGCTTCCTATACCGAGCACATAACTTCCATTAGATTTAAAATAAATTGAAATAACTTCAAATCATACCTCATTAGTGGCCCATCAACAAGGTACACTTGCAATTTTTTTGCTTCCTGTCACAACAAGTCAAACTAGCATCTTTGACCAAATCATCATGTATAAACATATCACATCAATTTAGCTCAAAACACAACCATCATAGATCAAAATCATACATCGCATGTAACCGTGATAAACCAGAATCATAGATCACATGTAATCATCATAGGATAGAATCATAAATCTCATGCATAATAAAATTGAAATAAAATATTGATATTTATCCTTTAATCAATCCTTAGCTTCTACATTTGTCCTTATTTCGTATGCACTTTGGATTGGTTTCCACACCTGAAAAACACCCAGTGATTTCTCCTCAACCATGTGCACATATGCATAGTGTGCATCACACACGTACAACCACACACAACATACAACACCTTGCAATGCATGCACCTACACCTAACATACAACACATACACCTACATCCAGTGTACAACACAACACAATACATGCGCCTACACCCAGTTTACACCACCACATAATACATGTACTACATAGAGTACAACACAATGAGTACACATGTCACGATACCACAACTACACCATGCACATACGTAGTAACGCATGTATACAACACAACATGTACGACATGCACATAATACCACATTTAGATCGGTACCTCATGTACAACATGTACACAACACCTCCTGCACAATATGTACACAACATCACATGTAAATGGAACCACCTGCACAATGTGTACACACTGCCACATGTACATCATACCACCTGTACAACTTGTACACAATACCACTTGTACACAACATCACATGCACGACATGTACACAACATCACATGCACATAGCACCACATGTACAACATGTACACGACACCACATGCTCACATCACCACTTGTACAATCATGCACACAATGCCACTTGTGCAATCATGCACACAATGCCACTTGTACAATCATGCACACCACACCATATGTACAACATGCACACAAAACCATATGTACATAGCACTGCATAAACAACATGTACATAACACCCTATGTACACAACATTGCTTATCCAACATGTACATAGCACCATCTATGTGCAGCACTACATATGCAATATTCACACAAAACTATCTGTACCACCCTGTACATAACATTGCCTAAACAATATGTACACATGTTATATATGCACAACATCACATGTGAACAACATCACAAATGCAACATGTACAACATATACAACATATGCACAACAATAGTACCACACATCCAAAACCACACTGTCTCTATGAAGCAACCTTTCTTCCAATGTCTCTTTGTCATCCATGCTTATCCTAACATGCCTGCAAAGCACATTGTTTTCATTCCTCTGATGTATCCTTCAGCATTACATGTCATAGCATAAACATAGGCATAATACAAGCATAAAATATCAATTCATATCCATGTGATACTTACTTTGTATATTTGTCATGCCTACTCTTCCCACTTGATTCTCGTAACACCAAGAACCTCATCATCTCATTCACATGTATAAGCAATCATTCTTCCACAAGAATGATCCCTGACAACCCCATTGGGTAGTGACATAGATAGATGGATACATATACATAAACATTAACATAAAGCAATAATGATCCATGATGACCTTGTTAGACATGACATACTACATACATACATGTATACATATATAAACATCAGCATAACCATGATCACAACATAATTACCAGATAACATAAGGTCAAGGTTAAGAGAACTGCCTTTATCCATGCACATCATGCACAACCTTGAGAACAACCATTCCCAACATAGCTAAGGAATCTTACATATCAAGTCCTTTTACTTTACCCTTACTGGTTACCTTTCTCATGTTTGTAATGCCACCATCCATTTACCACAATGGACCTAACCAATCCAACCAATTGTGATATTCTTACCTTCAATTTCTCTTACGCATTCACCATGCTTTGTCTAGCTCTCACATTACTTGTCGGGCTTCATTTAGCTTCTCCCGAGGTCCATTAAATTTCCCCTTTTCCCAAAAAATTCCCAAGAATCTCAAAACAATAAAGGAAAGACCGAGAAGAAAACAAGAAGATAATCACAAAAAACCAACAACAATACGACACCACAAACAAAGTGGCATGGCTATGCCTAAGACTCAAACAAAACCACAATCAAGCACAACAAATTACCAAAAGACCAAAAGCAAAAGACTGAAAATAGATGTCATGACTCAATCCCCATGGTTCCCAGTGCTTCCAAGGGAAATTTCAACCTGATCCTTCTTCAATATTTCATGGAATCCTCTTTTCCATGCAATCCCTTGTATCATACTAACATCAACACATAAATGTCAGTGTATAAATAAATATAACAATATACCAGTTAGATTACCTTGTCATGCCAAGAACCTTTCCTTGTAGCTGAACACATTTGTACCATGTCTCAAGGGACTTTGATTCCCTTGATAGATCCACCTGTAACTAGAGACTAGTTAATATACCTGTCAAATACATGTTCATGAATATAGCACATTACCCACATAATTTCAGACGAAATCAAGGTTAAGAAGACTTCTGGTATGCAAAGCACTCATTTGTTTAGAATTAGGATTTCCAAACATAGCCAAAGGAATTCTTGCCCAATTCATTTCTTTTACTTTTTTACTTTATTGCAATTGGGTCTTAGTATGCACTATCACATCACCCAACTATTAGTTATATAAACACATCAACTATTACCTTGTCAAGCTAATACCAAACATGTTTCCATGCAACTTCTCACACATGTCAATGACATGTTCCAAATATAAAGACAATCATATCTATCAATTTGAAAATCTTTACCAAATCTAACAACCATGCCATAATTCATAGTCAACTCATAGTCATTAGAAATAATGCTACAACTGTCATCTATTATACTCAAGTTCATTTCAATTGTCTCAACACATATGTGTTAGTATAACCATCTTAAAACAAGATCATTTCAACAAGAAATCATATAGACACATACTCATATCATTCAAGTAATCAAACATTCAGGAAATAGATAGACAACATAATAGACACCAAACACTCAAACACCAAATAAACGACATAATCAAACATTCATGCACAAAATAGACGACATAAGCAAGCTCATACCTTATTGTATCTCAAGAGAGGCTATCTTTTCTGCACAAACAATCCAGATTAGCATGAATCAACTCAAGCATAAATAATGTCATGATATCCATAATAGTGTCTAGCTAACATGTTCACATAATAAACTCATAAACAATTATCATTCATACATAATAATCACATCTGTACAGTCAGTCTAGATTAGTATGACATAATATCACATCATGTTAACTCATACCTGAATGTCATAACCCTAACCATTTTCATAGGCCAATCCAACTTAGTATGATACATATAACAACAAGATCTTAAGGTAATAACCCTAATCATTAAGTTATCTAAGCTAAAACAACAATAGCAATGCATAACACCATAGGTTACTATCATTCATGACTATCTGACACGTGCATATAACTACACTAATCAACTAGCATCTATCGTGTATGTAACCATAAAATCAAAGGAATGAAAGGCATACACATAACCATAATGCATATAACAATCCTTAACCTAGATACTTGCATGCCCAACATACAAACTTGTATGACAAAATTCTCTTGCCTCGAGGTCCAACGCTGCAACTTCACTTTAATGGTCTACATCTCCTACTCTATCTCAGCCAACACATTAGCATCATAACATACCAATATCATCATGATGACCTAATTTCATGCAATGACCTCACAATGCATGTTTGACCCATTATACATGCATAACTATAACCATGACAATGCATGCCTATAGACACTAACATGCATGAAAATGCATACACAACCATACATTCATGGCAACACATCCCACAACAACACCATCAACCTGTGTATGGCGACATCACTACAACCATTATCAACACCATGTAAATGCAACAAGCACATGGACTACAAGCACAAGAAACACATATGCAACCAACATGAATGCATGACCAACAGACAACCCATCCAGTCCGAGAGGTGAACCATGCTTTCATACCACTCTGTAACACCCTCCTCCTGCATCTACCCTAGCAACTGGCCAACTAGGGTAAACATGTGACAAGAAGTTACTATGATATGATTAGACCTACTAAGTCATTTTAAGGAAGTGAAACTGACGAATAAACACCATATATACCTTCAACATTAGTAATAGGATCCCTAGGAACCATCCCAACCTTTATGCTAACCAACCCTTGGGTCCGACTAACGTTTTAGACCTCTTCACCTATGTATTCTCCCATTCTATGGGCATGCCAACATCTAGAGAGCTCTGAATGCTCTCACAAGCTTACATGCCTGCGTGCAGGGACTATTTCTAGTAGACCTGTGCCAGAATCTAGGGAATTTAAGGCACTTTTCAAGCCTAGAATTTGGCCATTGCCCATAACTTGTTTGTAACACCCTCCTCCCACATATACCCAAGTAACCATGCCAACCAGGCTAAACATGAGGTGAGAAGATATTATGATCATATTCGACCTCCTATATGACCTTAAGGAGGTGGAATCGATGGAACATCACATACAATCATCCAACATCAACAACATAACTCTTAGTAGACATGTCAGCCACTCAGACAGCCTATCCCTGGGTCCCACTATTGTTCTATATCTCTTAGGCCATAGTCACTTTGATGTTATGGGCAAGGGGGTGACAGGAAACCTAGGTCTTTCTCACAGGCTTTCCTGCCAGCAAACAGAGACCAAAATTATTAGTTATGTGCCAATAACCCTCGGATTAAAGCCACTTTTTTAGGCCTGGAGCCCAGGCCACTACCGAGAATGGAGTGATAGCTTGAAATCAGTAGAAGTACAGGGAAAAAATGATGCAAAAGCAATAAGTCGAACAAGACCTTTATCAGACCCCTACTAGCCATGCTAGGCATTTCGTCAAACATATCATCAACATGTAACCTATAGGTGTAAACAACATAATTAAGTGTACGGATCTCATACTTATCTGAGAATAGCTATGAACCATTATTCCTTCATGTAATTTGCTGCATTATCATCTATTAGGCCATAGACACACTATTCATTCATTTACCAGTAAAAACATGTTGAGATCCATACATATCTATTTTCATAAAATAGACATATATCCAACATAATAGGAACATAATTACCATAAACATATCAGGCTTCAAAATCCGCATATGAATTAATACATTTGCACATGGAAATCAAGGGAGTGAATTTCTCATTAATGAATGCAATAAACCAACTGGAGATGGGACTACCACATTCCACCCGACCATAGAATGGCTGAGACGAATCTCTCTTCAACCATTCACCCTTGTTCCATATTCCAAGCATGAATGCAGGACTCGAACCAAAAGAACCAACCAGGGAATACCGAGTCTAAACCACGTCACCCTCATCAACATAAACCAGTATTTACCGTAATCCATCCTGGATCACTAGGCCAACACAATGAACACATCATAATAGGCTTTACTATGATCTCTACGCAATCACTAGGCCAAACAAGCATGGATGCCACTAGGTTTCTCCACCTACACCGTGAGGAATTTTCCTCTGTCCTTGTCTCTCAGGCTTTACCGCAATCCAAAACCAGATCAGTAGGCCCTAATCTGAGACCCACTCTATAGGCTTTACCACATATCCCAAACCAAGGATTACTAGGCCCAACAGAGAGAAAACCACCTCTTGGCTTTACTGTATATCCTACCATTCACCAACAAGGATTTCTAGGCCCACCAAGGCAACACAATCCTAGATTTACCGAAACCCACAATCTAGCTCAGGGGTCACTAGGCCAGTGGCTTCACCGTGATCCACAATCTAGTTTAGGGACCACTAGGCCATATGCTCTCTCATTCGGAGATCCACCTCACTCAGATTCAAATCCATCTGGCAATCCAGTTCAACCAAAACATGAGAACCCCATCACACCATGGTTATCCGGAAATGCGAAGGCTAGGATGAAAACATTTTTACACTTGGAAAAACTCATGCCATGATAGAAAAGAACCACATGCAATACCATGCATGCGAAATCTAGCAAGGAAAAACACATGCAAGTCAATACCTGCAATGAAACTAGTTGTAACTGCTTGATCTTGGCTTTCCTTGCTTGATCTTTGCTTCCTCTTGCCTTCTTTTTCTTTCTTTCTCCAATTCCAAAATGCTACAAGAG
>APFE031117247.1:0-44328 GCA_000404065.3 Pinus taeda
TGGGCCCATGCCCAAAGATTGCCCTATTGGCATTTCTTCCTCTGAAAAAGGATTCAATATTTGCCTCTTTTCCCCTTGAGTTGTTGATGTTGTGAGGGGAGTCTCTCTGTCCCTTTTCCTGCTTATGTCCTCCTTTTGTGGGGTTTGAAGGACTCAAGCTTCAGCTCTTGTTTCTTTCCTAGGAGGCATGATTTGTGGTGGCTGTTGCTTAGTGACCATTGGGGCCTCTGCTGTTTGCTTTTCTTGCACTGGCTGTTCTTTTTCTTGTTGCTGTACCTGTTGTTGTTTCTGTGTTTCCTGCTGTTGTTCCTGTTCCTGAAGTGGCTGCTCTAGCTCCATTTCTTTCTCCTTGCCTTTGCTAGAGGTTTGATCTGTAGCTTTGACTGCCTTCTGATGTGCTGTGGAGGATGAGGCAGCTGCTCCCACTTGAGTGCTTGTAAGAGCAAATACCTGTGAAGGAAGTTCTAAGTCAGCCATCTTTAGGAGATTTCTTCGTGTTCTTTCATTTAATTCTTCTTGTGTGACAGGTTCCTCTAATGTGCCTCTCTTCCATTTTGTTTGATTTGCATATTGTTCTATGTGAGGCAACCTTACATGGTCATAACTGGACAACCTATACTTGACCCTTCTTAAGGTTATGAAGTGATTGGGGTCATAAGGTTTCCAGAGGAAACTGGTCTTTAGGCCAAGGCCTTCTAGCATTCTGTCTGCCTCTTTCCTGCCTTCCTCCCTTTTGTTTAAAACAAAGTGGCCCAATTGGTTTTTTACCTTCAGCTGTGCTTTCTTGCCTTTGCCTGAAAAGTTCTTCACATCAGCATTCCCAAACTGTCTGAAGTATTCAAGGGCAAACAATCTCATAGGCACATATTTGGGCAGTCTGTATGGGGGTAACTCACAACCATATATTCTAATAATGGTGTGATTTTGGTAAAAATACCAATCCCCAATGCTGTATACCTTGGACAACTGAAGGATCCTCTGCATCTCATCAGTTAGTCTTGGAGGAGGTGAGCTCAGGAGCAGAGACATGGCTGGGTGGATATAAAGGTCTATAAACTCACAGTAAGTGTATGGAGAATAGGGTGTGCAGTGAATAGCTGAGGTCCAATACACTACTGACCTTGGATTTCCTTGTGCATCCACTCTTTTCATAGCAAAAGAAAATTTCTCATGTTGATAGTATAAAATCAAGTGGTAGATGCAGGAGGAGTATCTGAACACCCTTTCCCTTGATAGGTTCATCAATTGCCCATGCATTTTGTCTGATATATAGGTGGCATAGTCATAATAGATTGGAGTTTTGCCAGGGGAAAACATGAGCATCATTACCAGTACAGTTTCATCAACATACTCAATTGAGTTATAACCCAGAATGGGGCTGATCATATCTGCAAGGTCCCTGCCCAATGGGTTGAGGTAAACATGCAAAATGGGAGGGTACTGCACAGTATCAAATTTAATATATAGTTGGTTCAGCTTGGTGATCTGAGCATCTGTCATCTTAGCTCCTTGATTTATCAGATCAAACAAAGATAGAGGAACCAATTTCTTCTCAGTTTTGAATTGCAGCATCTCTCTGATGGCCTCAGGGGTAATATAGAAAACCACTGAGCCTGAAGGGTCAAGCACAACCCTCTGAGTGGCATCATAACCATCAGCACATAGGTGAATTAGGTCAGGAAATGAATTGACCTGAGGAAGCTTGAAGATTGGGAGGAAGGAATCCCAAATGCCCAATACATCTGTTCCAGTCTCATGTTTAGCTTTTAATTCATTTAACAGCTGGATGTGGAACTTGCTGCGCATTAGAAATTCCTCTGAAATTTGATAATCCAAATCTGCTAATGCCTGCCACTCCAATTCTCTCTGAGGGGCATTTAAAGGGGAAATATTGAGGGCCACAGGTGCTACTGGTGTATCCATAGTTACTTTAAAACTCTGCTTTATATGTGAATTAGTGTTACTGTGCAGAGTAACAGACAAGAGTGTTTCTTGGAAAGAGAGGTGATTTATTCAGAAACAGAGGACAAAGGGTAAATTGCAGCAATTGAAATACCACACAAAGCACTAAAAAAGGCAAATACTTGTCCTTAACAGACTCTTTCATGGTAATTAGGTGTAGTTCGGGTTCCCTGTTCACGATTGCGCGAACAGAATGCAGGTTTTGTGAGAGCTTTGGTAAACAAGGCTTAGCCAGTGAATTTCAACCTTGTAACTTCAAATGGGAACTGGGCGCAGGGGATTTACCGGTTAATTATGCGTTTTTCTGTGTTTTAAGTTAATTTAGGCTATTTGTAGACAAAACCAGGCACAGAGAGGATTCGCAGGGATAAATACCTGGTACACTGACAGTCCTGGTCACAATATGCAGGTGGGTTGGTGCGCCGATGGTCTCCAGGTCGAATTCAACAAGTTGGCGTGAGTTTGGACATGAAATACATGCAAAAGACACCACAATCGTTTTTACAAAAAGTGCAAAAAACGCGAAATTTTGGCCAGAATATGGATTTTTTGGAACATTGGCGCCTTTTTTGGATGACGTCAGCATGATGTCATCGGGTGGGGTCAAGGTCGGATGACGTCAGCATGACGTCATCAGGTGACGTGGCGGCTTATGAGTGGTGCACGGGGATGGTGAGGTGGCAGACAGGTGGAGTAATGGTGGACGAGGGCGCCGACGTGACGATGACGTAGCAATGATGTTGGCAGTGACGTTGGCAAGGCGGGTTGGCGGAAACCGGAAACCGTAGGCGATATGATATCGCACCACCTTTCATACGGAAGTGGAGTTGTCAGAGGGGGCTCCGATATGCTGTGGGGGTGACATGTGGCCGAGGCCTGACATCACCCTCTGACAGATATCGGAAGCTAACTTACGGACGTCGGGGCCGATCCGATATGCATGTGGACCATTAGATGAAAGGCGCCCGATCGGACAGTCGACGGGTCGATGACTTGTTCGGACGATACAGCGTTGGGCGGGTAATAGAATATGTATTTTTCATGGGATTCGTTCCCGGTGGGACTTTGGAAAACTGGTGAATTTGCATGGTTTTTCAATGTATTTTTTATGAAATCGCGCATAGCTCCAGGACTTTGGATAAGTCGGAAAAGTGGGTTTTTATGTATTTTTGCCGTTTGAGCGGGTTAGGGGTGAAAATGGGTTTTTACAAGGTTTTTTAAGCAAATGAGGGGTTGAATAGGTAAATGAATTTTGAAGGAGGAAAAGAGGTAAAGCTTGGGTTCTTAAACTGACTAGATGTCAATTTGATTCCCTAGTAGTGAACATATGGCTATAATGCCAAGGGGGGGGATATTTATAGAATGCTTGGGGTTTATACACCATGGTGTTATAATAGTAGGGAAAGGGTGACATAGGGAATTTAGATAATAGAAGTTAGGGGTTAATATGGAGGGAAAAGGTGAATGAGGAGTGATATCACTAAGTTTATTTGAAAACCACTTATCTTAGGGTGTAGATCAAAATGAAAAGAATTTTGCACAAGAAATGTGGCTCTTAAAGGAAACCAGAACCAACATAAAACCTTGAATTCTTTCACAAACACAACTAGTCCAGGGATGTTAGTAATGAGTGTAAAAGAAGGAAAAAAGGAAGTTAGACATGCTCCATTGTGTTGTTTTCCTTATATTGACCAGCAAGATTCAGTTTGAAAGGAATACCACTTCTGCAACCCCATCTACCTACCCATTTATTTGCCTAACATTTTTTGTTTCTTCTTGGAGGGTGCACTTGGATTTGCAGACCCTTATGTGCCTTTTATTTTCCATTGGATTTTTCTTTTGATTTCCTATTTAGCACTACCCTTATTTCTTCCAAGGCCCGAGATTAAGCAGTTGGGAACCTTAGTTTCTCTGCCTAACTATTGGTCTGCCAAGATTAAGCAGTTTGGACAGACTTCTTTCTCTATTATACAACAATAATTGAAACATGGCATGATCCAGATTAGACTGTTGGACCATCCATCAAAATTTAGTAAACATGAAGGCATGTACACACCTTGCCTTGTTTTGGAAATATGGGATCTTTGTATCAGCAAAGCAGAGCATATTTGGCATTTGAATTTGACAATCATGAAATATGAAACCTATTGGTATAGGTATCCAACAGCCTCAACAATGGTAGTTTTAAGGCTCTTCCCTTTAGTCTTCACACTAATCCAAATTCACACTTCTCACTCACACACAATTAGAGAGCTACAACTATGAATAACTTGTTGATTACTCCACAATCAAAACTTTAACCAAAGCCTAATTAGAACTAGCTTGTTCTTGGGGAAAAGGGAGGTTTATATAGCATGGATGGAAGGGAGATGGTTCCTCTTCTCATGGGAGAAGGTCTTATCTCTTGAAGTAGTTCCATCCTAATAGGGGAAAGGATCCCAAACTGATGATCCAAATTTGGATCCTTAAACTCTCTTAAAGCTACCCGAACTCTGTAAAAACTCATACCGAAGTTGAAAGTCTTGTGGATGTTGAAGCCTATTAGAAATAACCTTTGAACAATAAGCATTTGTAGCCAACATGGAGTAACGAGGACCTTCGGTCAAAGCGTACTAATCGAGGCCCATGGAGACCACACAGTGGCACAAACTAAAAATTGGGAAATCCATATCAGAAAATGGAGGTTGTTTTTGATGGGCGATTAGCACCATCTGTTTCCAAGAAAACTAGTGTCTTTTCGATCTACTAGTCCCACTAGGATTGGTAGCTATCCTAGAAACAAACAATAAAAGAAATATGTGATTTTCTCTATGTATTATAAATAAGAGAGAAGCAAAGGGACCAACCTGGATCTTCCGCTTGACTCCTTTCTTGATTTCTCTCCTCCTTGACAGAGCTTTCAACTCTTCTCCTACTTGTCCTGCTTAGAGAATACCTGTAGAAAAGAAGCAACACAACACCACCAAAGCATATCGATCTATGACATCATAAGCATTGCAGAATAAAAAATACAATGAGGATAAAATGGCATTTACAAATAACAACATTCACAAATACACAATTGTATGGAGGAAAACTCAAAAAACTTTATTAATAATAGAAGAGAGGATTACAACCTAGCTGTCTAATCCAGCATCATCCTCCTAGCATCAAAGCTCTCTTCACCTCATGAAAGGCAAGATCACCCAAAAATACAGTGTTCCTTCTCAAATAAAAACTATTAGCACTTCCTTACAAATTACAAAATTCCAACCTCTAGATCTTTCAGATGAGGGATCCATTTATAGATGTTGGCAAGGGTGTGAGTCACCTCTAGGTTTTTGATTAGTGTCATTCCACTTGTTGTTCTTGGTTCCACTTGGAGATTTCTTGAGTATCTTACTCATCCCTGGGCAAATTCAGAGAGGTAAGTGTCATTAGAGAAGTTTCTAGAAGATTCCATGAGCATCCACTTAGCAAACTGTCTTAGACATTTGTCCATTCTCTCTCATCACACCCCACAGAAGGCCTCTTCAGTATGCATTGCACCTGGCTAGTGTAGGAGTTAGTATGCATCACACCCTAACAGTGGAGCAGTCATTATGGTCTAGTTTTGGCCAGTTCTGAGTGGGTTTTCAGGTGGAACTTCTGGGGAATGTTGTAATCAATTGACCATGATCCTTTAGGGTATGAAACAACACTTTTAGGGGTTAAATAGACCTTGGTTTATCGACATATAAGATTGGGGTTGTAGTTCCCAAATATGTCTATAACACCATCTTTGGGCAAAACCCCTTGAAATGGAAAAGCCCCAAGCGCTTAGTCACAAGGGAAGCTAGAGAATTGTGGGAAAAGCATTGAAAACATACGGTGGGTCCTACGCTCCAAAACTGGTGGTATATCAGAGGCATTTCGAGTAATAAGTGGGTTTGTCATAAGACCCATGGATTCCATACAGTGATTGACGTGTGTCCGGCAAATGAGAGAGAAAATCGCTCTTATCGCAGGCTAACGTCTGAGCAAGTCATCTGCACGATAAGAGTGATAACCATAGGATTTGAAGGCCCTAGATCTAATGGCAAAGATTGCACCCGATGGGAGACTAGATCTGGAAGGAGAAATAAGCGATAGCGCATAAAATATTGAAGTCTGATTTGACCGCTGACCTAGCAGATGAATCATTTCACAAAGTAACTGAAAAAATGAACTGTTCGAGGAAGAGCTGGCACTCATTTCGTGAGAGGACAAGTGGCCACTTCCCTGTGAGACGTTACACAGTGGCGATGAGTTGGCAGCGATTTGTGTTTCATGGGCATTCTTGGAGTAAATGGAAATAATAGTCGTTTCAAATGATCGAGTGTTTCCAGTGAACCTGACACTTATCCATTATGGAATAGGTGGTCGCTTCCCTGTGAGGTGATGCAGTGACTGTAACAACCGAAAGAAGGGAGACTAACAGACAAAGATAAAGAGGAGGGACAGTAGAAGAGAGCAAAGAGCGAACAACAAAAAAACGTTAAATGCATAGAGAGTTTGGGGAGTCACTCGGAGGTCAAGTGAAAAGCCAAAGAGCTCAATTGACAACAACATATTATTGTTGGAGTTTCTTGGAGGTCGAGCGATTCATAGAGGCATGCAAAGGCCGAGCGTAAGAGCTTATAAAAGCCAAAGAAAGATCCATAGCCAAAGCTGAGAGCCAGAACCAGAGCCCGAGCCACAGAGCCAGAGCTTGAGTCAAAGCCGTAGCCAGAGCCGTAGCTAGAGCTGATAGCCAAAACCAAAGCCAGAGCCACAGAGCCAGAGCTAGAGTCAAAGCCATAGCCAGAGGCACAACCAGAGCTAAGAGCTAGAACCAGAGCCCCAAGCCACAAAGCCAGAGCTAGAGTCAAAGCCACAACTAGAGTAAAAGCCAGAGTCAGAGCCAAGATCCAGAGCTAGAAATACGAAGAGCTCCAAGACCTAAGGGATAAGATGGTGTTCTAAGCCCAATGTTCCTGTATAAAACATTGGAGTTAAGTGTATGACTTGTAAAAGAATTAAAGCCATAATCTGAGAGAGCCTAATCGAGTTGATTAGAGCTCAAGGAGACATAGCCCAAGATATTAGGGTGAACTCCATATTATATTGTTGTCCTATGTGTTTGTTTTTACTACTGCTTCAACTACTGTTATATGCATTTATATATTATTTTAAGTACCTTCCCATATCAACACAAACAATAGATTTTAAAGTAAATAATTAGCTGAAAACAAATACAAGCATACACCCATATTTTCAAGCATTTCTTATTTCCACATTGGTTGATCAAATAGACTTAGGAAAATTTAAAGCTTTGGAAGTGGGAGAGGTTCTGTAAGTTAGACAAGAAGCCTAAGAGCCCCATTTTCAGCTCAACTGATCTCCTCAACTCCATCTGGCCCAACCATTTACCAGACTTTCATTATGAAGCTTCTAGAGTTGGAAACTTCGGCTCCTTATTTAAAAAAGTTTTCAAAAGAGGATTAGCATGACTAGAACAAGGCTCAGTCGCTGCGGTCGGCACTAGGGACAGTCATAGTCTATACATATCGGTGCAAGGAGGACACGAGTCATTAGTGTCAGTCCTGTAAACTGGGAAAAACAAAAGATTTTTGGGAAATGATGCAAAAGGGAATTGTTCTGCTCGTGAATAGCGACACAATTGGAGTTTCTTCATTAAGGGAAAGCATGTAGGGTTCACTATCGAAGTCCTCTAGGATCATGGAATAAGTAATACAGGGACAATGACAAAATGTTGTGTAACAAGTTACCAAACTAATCTCTACTATTCCTCCTAACATGAATTTAAATGGTAAAAAAGACCAATTTTCAAGAATTACACCTAGTAACCTAGTGGTGACCTAATGATGACCTAATGATGACTTATTAGGTGGATCATGAACAAAAATGAATATGGGACTCTACTAATTATCATTTGACTTGACCAAAATAGTTTCCTTTGACCATGAGACTAAAAGGAATAGTAGAGACTAGCCTTCCTAACCAATGATCAAATTTTTATTGAAAAAAAATTGAAACTAAAAATTTTCCTTGAAACCCTAAAAATAACTATGTAAAAGCACATTTGATCATTGGTGACTAATATGACTAACAAGCACTAAAATTGGCTCCAGTTGGGGATGGAAGCTCCTTGGCAGTGTCAAGAACACTATAGACCAAGTAGCCTTATTCATTGGCCAATGGAGTCAAAATGCTATAGACTTGACTCAAATTGAAAATTGACTGACCTACTCACTTTGACAAAGTGAACTCACTTGACTCTAATCAACACACTAACTGAGCTTACTTATGGCAACAGACCATCAGGATCTTAGGGCCTTCACCTCTGGCTTCAAATCCTAATGATAACCGTCCACGTGTTGAAGATGTATATACAATCATGTGTAATGATCCCTCCAATGTAACCAATCCAGCAAATGGCTACTTATTTGAATTTTGCTCGTACTTTCCTTGAGCAGGCAGAAGAAGAAATAAAGTGGCAACTCAAGTTTTCCACTAGATCCAATACATCTATTGACAAACTTTGAAAATTATTCCTGTACTAATGATTGCAATAAACTCACCAGGGGATCATGGAAAGCATGCAACATATGCTTTTCAGGATGATTTAAAACAAGAAAGCAAACCTCATTCCAAATTCTTGATTTATCTATGTGCTCAAACTAATCACCTTCATCAATGAATGTTGTAACATCAACCTTCATTACTGGTTGTAGTAAATTTTCTACATGATCCTGAAAATCATGAAAAATTGGCTCTTGTTGATTTGGAGGAATCAAGAAAAATCCTTATATTGCAACTAGTCTCTCTTCATGATGAATTTCGGAAAGAGTGTGCTCTTGGTCTTCAAAAAATTCTGAATATATAGATGGACAAGTTTCATCTTGAAACAAAAATTCAAGAAATGAAATATTTGAAGGGAAATTTGATTGCCACTCCTCATCAATGTCTTGGTCTCCTGAACATTGTTGAGTACCTTCATATATTTCAAGGGAATGAATGTGATATTCATCAATTGCTCGCTAATTAATATTATCTTTCGTCAAAGAAGACATTGTTTGCTGGAAATTTTCCTGAATATAATTTTCTTTTGCAAGATGCTTTAGAATAAACTCTTCTCTTTCACTGCTCTTTTCTTGACAATCTAATCAGTCTCATTTTCAGCTACAGAAATGGTTATATGTGTGGGGATGTTCTTGTGGATCATAAGACTACTGCAAATCAACAAATCATTCTTCAATGATATGCTCAATTACTTTTACTTGATGATTGGCAAGAGGACTTTTTTTGACAACCACAGTGCTAATGTGTACACCCACAATATCAAAAATAACTTGTTCTTTTTTATTATTCTCCTTTTCTTTATTAGTTTCAAGTTCTTAAATTTCTTCCATAACCTTTAGCTAATCAGTGTGTTGTGTTGCTACAGGAATTGTTTTCTGTGGGGAATCTTTATGAGCATCTAGACAACATTCATCATCTGTTTCTTCATCAATCAAAGAGGATGATATTGTGTGTTGATTATGATCTCGTGTATCAAAGCAATTATATTCTTCATATTGCTGTTGGAAGGAAAAATCATAGAAGGCTCCAATGATCTCTTCATCATCCATACATACAATATCATCAATACTTTTAAGATATTCAATAAAACCTTCACAATAATCACAATAACTTTGTAAAAGAGACTTCCCATAATGCTCAAAGAACACTCTATGGAAATCTTTAAGAGAATATAAGCTACCTGGGTTTAACCCTTCATACCATGATATTTCTTTCCCTTCCAAGGTAGACATAAACATCTTCATTAGAAAATCTTTAGGAAACTGAATCTGCAGCCTATGTACATGCATGTGAAATTTGACCAAGTGAAGCGTAGCATGCTCACCTTTCTTGTCTTTGAACTTTGGAAAATAAGTCTACAAATCTACACAAGGCATGTGGTTTGGAAAACCAGGAATATGATCTTGATTCATATGAGCATACCTTCAAGCAGTTGAATCCATATTGAAAAGAGTTAAGTCACCAAGAAGTTCTTCAAACTACTGGTTTCTGAACAGTGGAGTCGCCATGAAAATTCTGAACCTTTGGATTCTTTGACACTGGAGTCGACAAGTGAAAGATGCATAGCCTTTCTTGTGTCTGATCATTTTTCACCATCAGTAATCAGATTTGATCTTTATCTTTCTTTCCCAGGGAAGATATGATATTTCTTTCCTCGGCAATGGCACCAAAAATGTTATCCCCTACAATGTATTAGGCTCAGGAGGAGATCGAAAGAGATAACCTTGAACCACTTTCAGTTCAGTAGCTAGCCCTACTGAATGGTAGAGGGATCTCTCTAACGATTTGTCATTGAAAAACTGAAAAGAAATAGGTTTTAGGCTAGATATACAAGTCTTGTTTGAGTATTTGATAATTTAAGGTTTTTAGTTTGCTGGACTAGGGATTAGAGCAGGTAATTAAGTCAAAGCCTCAAGTATAAAGTGGATCTAGATATCAGTTTGTTATGGTGAACATAAGGTTTAGTCAATGTAGTATAGGTTTAAGAGTTTAATAGAACATAATGACCATGTATAAGCATGAATTCATTAGTCATAGAAGAAAAGAAACACAAGCATGATTTTCCACATAAATAGAGCTTAAATCTAAGAATTATGCCTATACGACTACAAGGAAAATGATAAGAAGAAGGTCAATCATGAAGAGAGATATGATTTCATCAATGAGAAGTTGATATAAAATAAAAATAACACCATAGACTCACTGAACAAGTATTCCTAAAAAATAGCTGCAACTGCTCCTTGATTAGCTATATGAAAACATAAGGTACAAGTCTCTCCACAAAATTCTAACCCTTCTCACTGAATGAGAAATCATACATATAGAATCAAAACAACCATCTCTCCACCTTCAGGAGTCAAATCCTTAGGTGGTGGAACAATTTTGAAGAATCTCTCAACAAACAAGAGAGAGTAAGAAGGTCAAACACAAACTCTTCTTTTAGACTTCAAATTGAGTTTTGCTACCTTTATGAGACTTAATTAAACACTAAAAAAACGTATCATGCCTATTAACTCAATAATTGCATCATAAAGTCTTAAAAATATAAAATCACATCATAAAACCAAAATCTGGTGAAATTTGACATGAAGTCTAGTACAGGTATAAACGTAGCATATTTGGCTATAAGCGTAGCATTATTTGCTATACGCATAGCGCCTGGCCCACCTTGCAAGTAGTTTTTGGAGGTCTTCTAGAAGTCAAATTTGAAATGTAAGAGATCATTAAACTAGAATATTTTGTCTTTTTTCCATATCAACTTGAATTTTTGGAAATGGAGCACAGGAAGGCCTTCAAAATTCAATTCTCCTGAGGTGACTCTATAAGCAAGACGCCTATTCTAGAACAAAGGCAAAAAGTGCCTTTTTCACCCCTTTTTTTGCTCTTTCTCCTCACTAGTTTGTTGACCTGCTTCTAAAAGTGGATTTTTGAGATCCTTAGTGAAAAATATATCCAAGGATATAACGTTTTCATCATTTGGAGATCTTAGATGAAAGCGTAGCGCCAAGGCATTGTGCTTATAGTAGGGCCAAAATTCTGGGTTTTCTTGCGAAAACATGCCTCAAATATGGAGATATATATCTGTACCCATAAATAATTTTATAAAACGGAGAGAGGTATTTGTATATAAGGATGTTATGAAGACAAACCTCTCTCATTTTCTAGAAATTCATTTTCATTTGATCGGAATCCATGCCACACAATCATGTCTAAAACTGGAAATTGACTTGAAAAGTATTGATTTTCTGACATAAGTCTCCAAGAAAGTTGCATATATCCCAATATATGATACCTATGTAAAAATGGAACGAGGTTTTTTTCGTCCTTTGAGTATTATGAACAAAAACATATTTCACATTTGTGAAATTCATCTCCATTTGCTCAGAACCATCCTTTGAAGAAAAACTGGCCCTATGTGTGGCAAATGACTTGTCCCTTGGAATGACTTCTTGAAAAATGATGGAGAAATGATGTTTATGAGCTGAAATGTCCTCATACTTGCTGAAATGGCCTCCCTTATGCCTCCTCTTCTCATATGTCTCTGATTCCATAGGAAAACCTATTTCAATGGGAGAGAAAATTAAGGTTTAGATTGTGCAAAAACAAAGGATTTTTAATGGTTGTGATAGAGTTTGGGGAAAATAAGGGGGATAGAGATATGAGAAAATTCCAAGAAAAATTGGGGTGATATTGAGGAATTTTAGGAAGCTAGGTAAACTAGAATTACAATATTTGGGTGAGTGGAAGGTTTCCAAACAAAGAAAACGCAGTCCTATAGTTAAAAAGGGTACAGTTCGTCTAGTGTTTAGGTATAATTCATGAATTTTGGGAGTGGGTTTGATGGGGGGTATTGGGAGGGTGTATTTATAATAAATTATGGTTTGGAAGCACATAGATAGGAGATTTATTATAAAATTTAACAAGAGAAGGATGAAAACCTTTCTAACTACATTCAAAACCCTAGGAGATAGACATGAGACAAATGAGCATAAATGAGGGAAATGAAAGAAGTTTGAACCTCAAGATAGATCACCAACCTATATTAGTAGTAGAACAATGTCACCATGATGGAGGAAACTGTTGCAGAGGGATCACACTCTTGGAGAGATGATGGAGCAGCTCCTTGGTATATGCGTAGCAGAAATAGGGTCATTTGTGTAGCACAATTTCAGGAATCACGTTTTGGGTTGAACAAACCCTCTAATCATGATAGAATCACCTTGGTGGAAAGACATGGAGAGTTGGAAAGTGAAAAGGGAAAATGAGGAATGAAATGAGAGTGAGTGATGAGCTTTTATAGGTGGAGAAAATTAATTTTCCCTTTGTACAATGATAGTGGACCCACGAAACAATTTACACTTGGAATTGACACTTTAGTTTTATGATCTTGTGATGGTATTTCATTTGAGAGAACGAAATAAAAAACATGACCTTTAAACCTTAGCTACCAAACTAATCTCTATTATTCCTCCTAACATGAATTTAAATGGTAAAAAGGGTCAATGTTCAAGAATTACAACTAGTAACCTAGTGGTGACCTAATGATGCCTTATTAGGTGGATTATGAACAAAAATGAATATGGGACTCTACTAACGAGCATTTGACTTGACCAAAACAGTGTCCTTTGACCATGGGACTGAAAAAAATAGTGGAGACTGACCTTCCTAACCGGTCATAAAATTTTTATTGAAAAACATTTTGAAACTACAAATTTGACCTAAAACCATAAAAATAACTATGTAAAAGCACATTTGATCACTGGTGACTAACATGACTAACAGGAACTAACATTGGCTCTAGCTGGGGATGGATGCTCCTTGGATGTGTCAAGAACACTGTAGACCACATAGCCTTATTCATTGGGCAATGGAGTCAAAATGCTATAGACTTGACTGAAACTAAAAATCGACTAACCTACTGACTTTAACAAAGTGAACTGACTTGACCCTAAAAAACACATTGAATGAATTGACTTGACTCTAAAAAACACATTGATTGAACTTACTTATGGCAGCAGACCATCGGGATCTTAGGGCCTTCATCTCTGGCTTCAAATCCCGATGATAATCACCCACGTGCTGAAGATGTATATACAATCATGTGTAATGATCCCTCCAGTGTAACCAATCCAGCAAATGGCTACTTATTTGAATTATGCTCGTAATTTCCTTGAGCAAGAAGAAGAAAAAAGAAAGTGGCAACTCAACTTTTCCACTGGATCCAATACATGTATTGAAAAACTTGGAAAATTCTTCCTCTACTGATGACTGCAATAAACTCACCACAGGATCATGGAAAGCATGCAACACATTCTTTTCAGGATGATTTAAAACAAGAAAGAAAACATCATTCCAAACTGTTGATTTATCTATGTGCTGAAACTGATCACCTTCATCAATTAATGTTGTAACATCAACCTTCATTACTGGTTGTAACGAATTTGCTACATGATCCTTAAAATCATGAAAAATTGGCTCTTGTTGATTTGGAGGAATCAAGAAACATCCTTCTATTGCAACTAGGCACTCTTCATGATGAATTTCGGCAAGAGTGTGCTCTTGGTCTTCAAAAAATTATGAACATATAGATGGATGAATTTCATCTTGAAACAAAAATTTAGGAAATGAAATATTTGAAGGGAAATTTGATTGACACTCCTCATAAATGTCTTGGTACCTTGAACACTAATGAATACCTTCATATATTTCAAGGGAATGAATGTGATCTTCATCAATTGCTTGTTGATTGATATTATCTTTAGTCAAAGAAGACATTGTTTGCTGGAAATTTTCCTGAATACAATTTTACTTTGCTAGATGCTTGTAGAAATTTCACCTGTAGAACAAACCGATATATGCAATGTCATAAAGCATAATACTTGTTCTACTTATACAAAACATTAAGTCTAAGCATAATCAAATTCATGAGCAACATCAAGTAGAAAAATGCATAACTGATCAAGAGAAATAATCACACATAACACAGAATATATCACTAGGGAAATCACCAGCATAAAACCCCAACACTGTGTTATCAATCAAGTGTAGATCGTCAACAACATACAAAAAGAATCAGCTCAATAACTATCCTACTCTCTCTGTAATCAGAAGATCCTGATGATCTTCAATCAGAAGATGAAAATCATGGACTACCTAGGCCTCATTATATAGGCTAAAAATTGACCTAATGATACCTGTTGTCACCTCAGGTCCACCTATGTAGTCATAGAAGAAAATAGATTTCTTCCTCATGCAAGGAATACTTACTAGAAATATCCTAGCATCTGATAGTACATTGTCCCACATCTAATCTCAATTGGGTCTCTGACAAAACTGACATGCAACAATTATCCATGAGTGAATTCTCAGTTATCTAAAATAATAGTTGTCACATGCATGCAAGAATTAACAAACTATATTTTATTATTTTAACAACTTGTTAAAATAATCTAACTGGACTTGAGTAGTTAGAACTAATTCAACTGATTCTCTCATTATAGAACTCATACTTATTCCCTCAATCAGTCGAGGAAATTAAGGATAAATTCCTCAATCAGTGGGACAACTCATGTGCATGCTCACAAAGACTTCAAATCTGAATTTCCTTAACTAATTAACTCAATTGAATTAATTAATAAAATATTTCCAATTGTTGTTAAGATCAAAATTAATTTTACTTCCTATAGATAGACTAGGGACTGCTATAAATAGGAAGGGACCCAGAAATGCTATTTTTAGAACTTTCTATTTTTAGCAGTTTCAGCTCTCACCCAATGTGGCCAATGACCTCATTGGCCAAGCTGCTATTTTTAGACATGTTATTTTTAGTAGGTCTATTTTTAGAACATTCTAAATTTAACATTTTTTGTTGCACATTTTTCAACACTTGAAATCATGAATAATTGGCTCTTGCTGATTTGGAGGAATCAAGAAACATCCTTCTATTGCAACTAAGTGCTCTTCATGATGAATTTCGGCAAGAGTGTGCTCTTGGTCTTCAAAAAATTATGAACATATAGATGGACGAGTTTCATCTTGAAACAAAAATTTAGGAAATGAAATATTTGAAGGGAAATTTGATTGACACACCTCATCAATGTCTTGGTACTCTGAACACTAATGAATACCTTCATATATTTCAAGGGAATGAATGTGATCTTCATCAATTGCTTGCTGATTGATATTATCTTCAATCAAAGAAGACATCGTTTGCTAGAAATTTTCCTGAATACAATTTTATTTTGCTAGATGCTTTAGAAAAAACTCTTCTCTTTCACTGCTCTTTTCTTGACCCTTGGCAATCTGATCAGTTTCATTTTCAGCTGTAGAAATTTTTATGTATTGACGATGTTCTTGTGGATCATAAGACTATTGCAAATCAAAAAATGATTCTTCAATGATATTCTCAATTAATTTTACCTGATGATTGGAAAGAGGACTTTGTTCGACAACTACAGTGCTCATGTGTACACCCACAAAATAAAAAATAGCCTGTTATTTTTCATTATTCTCCTTTTCTTGATTAGTTTCAAGCTGTTGAATTTCTTCCTTAACCTTTAGCTGAACAGTGTGTTGTGTTGCTACAAGAATTGTTTTCTATGGGGAATCTTTATGAGAATCTAGACAACATTCATCATTTGTTTCTTCATTAATCAAAGAGGAGTATATTGTGTGTTGAGTATGATCTCATGTATCAAATTGATTAACTTCTTCAGATTGATGTTGGAAGGAAAAATCATAGAAGGCTCCAATGATCTATTCATCATCCATACATTTGATATCATCAATATTTTTAAGATATGCAATAAAATCTTCACAATAATCACAACAACTTTGTAAAAGATATTTCCCATAATGCTCGAAGAACACTCTATGGAAATCTTTAAGAGAATATAAGCTACCTGGGTTTAACCCTTCATACCATGATATTGCTTTCCCTTCCAAGGTATCCATAAACATCTTCATTAGACAATCTTCAGGAATCTGAATCTGTAGCCTATGTACATGCATGTGAAATCTGACCAAGTGAAGAGCAACATGCTCTCCTTTCTCATCTTCAAACTTCGGCAAATAAATCTGCCAATCTACACAAGGTATTCAGTTTGGAAAACAAGGAATATGAGCTCGATTCATAGGAGCATACCTTCGAGCAAATGAATCCATCTTGAAAACAATTAAGTCACCAAGAAGTTCTTCGAACTACTGGTTTTTTAATAGAGGAGTCGCCATGAAAATTTTGAACCTTTGGATTCTTTGACACTAGAGTCACCAGGTGAAAGATTCATAGCCTTTCTTGTGCCTGATCACCGTTCACCATCAGCAATCAGATCTGATCCTTTTCTTTCTTTCCCAAGGAATATATGATCTTTTGTACCCCGGAAACGGTGCCAAAAATGTTATCCCTTCAATGTCCTAGGTTCAGGAGGAGATCGAAAGAGGTAACCTCTAACCACTTTCAGTTCAGTAGCTAGCCCTATTGAACTAGAGAGGGATCTCTCTAAGGATTTGTCAATGAAAAACTCAAAAGAAATAGGTTTTAGGCTAGATATACAAGTCTTGATTGAGTATTTGAGAATTTAGGGTTTTTAGTTTGTTGGACTAGGGATTAGAGTAGGTAATTAGGTAAAGCCTCAAGTATAAAGGGGAGCTAGATATCAGTTTGTTATGTTAAACTTAAGATTTATTCATTGTAGTATAGGTTTTGGAGTTTAAAAGAACATAATGAGCATGTATAAGCATGAACTCATTCGTAATAGAAGAAAAGAAACACAAGCATGATTTTCCACATAAATAGAGCTTAAATCTAAGAGTTATGCCTATATGACTATAAGGAAAACCATAAGAAGAAGGTAAATCATGAAAATAGAGATGATTTCATCAATAAGAAGCTGATATGAAAGAAAAATAACACCATATACTCACTAAACAAGTATTCCTGAAAATAGTTGCAACTACTCCTTAATTAGTTGTATGAAAACATAAGGTACAAGTCTCTCCACAAAAGTCAAACCCTTCTCACTGAATGAGAAATCATACATATAGACTCAAACAAACCATCTCCCCACCTTCAGGGGTCAAATCCTTAGGTGGTGGAATAGTTACCAGGAATATCTCAACAAACCAAAGAGAGTAAGAAGGTCAAACACAAACTCTTCTTTTAGACTTCAAATTGAGTTTTGCTACCTTTATGAGACTTAATTAAATACTAAAACAACCTATCATGCCTATTAAATCAATAATTACATCATCAAGTCTTCAAAATATAAAAATTACATCATAAACCAAAATTTGGAAGAATTTGAAGTGAAAAAGTCAGCTACAGGTATAAGCATAGCGCATTTGGCTATAATTGTAGCGCATTTTGCCATAAGCATAGCGCCACCTTGCAAGTAGTTTTTGGAGGTCTTATAGAAGTCAAATTTGAAACATAAGAGAACAATCAACTAGAATTTTATGTCTAGTTTCTAGATCAACTTGGATTCTTGGAAATGGAGCATAGGAAGGACTTCAAAAATAAATTCTCCCAAGGTGACTCTATAGGCATAACACCTGTTCCAAAACAGTGACAGAAAGTCTCTTTTTATCCCCTTCTTTGACTTTTTATCCTCACCAATTTGCTGACCTACTTCCAGAAGTGGGATTTTGAGATCCTTAGGGAAAAATATATCCAAGGATATAGCTGTTTCATGATTTGAAACTCTGAGATCAAAGCGTAGCGCCAAGGTGCTGCGCTTATAGTAAGGCCAAAATTCTGGGTTTTCCTATGAAAATAGGCCTCCAATATGGAGATATATATATTTGTACCATAAATCATGTTGGAAAACAGAGAGAGGTTTTTGTATATAAGGATGTTTTTAAGACAAACCTCTCTCATTTTCTAGAAATTGATTTTCATTTTCTAGGAATCCATACCACACAATCATGACTGAAACAGGAAATTGTCGTGAAATTTTTTTATTTTCTGACATAAGTCTCCAAGAAATTTTCATATCTCCCAATATATTATACCCGTGTGAAAAATGAAGGAGTATTTTCATCCCTGGAGCACTATTAACAAAAACCTATTTCACATTTGTGAAATTCATCTCCATTTTCTCAGAACCATCCTTTGAAGAAAACCTGTGTGGTAAATGATTTGTCCCTTGCAATGAATTCTTGAAAAATGATAGAGAAATGATGTTTATGAGCTGAAATGGCCTCATAATTGCTGATATGACCTCCCTTATGCCTCCTCTACTCAGATGTATCTAATTCCATAGCAAACCCTAGCTCAATGGGAGAGCAAATTAAGGTTTAAATTATGGTAAAACAGAGGATTTTCAATGCATGTGAGGGAGTTTGGGGAAAAAATGAGGGGGACAAGGATATGAGAAAATTCCAAGAAAATTTTCAGTGATAGTGAGGGATATTAGGAAGTTATATAAAGTGTACTTAAAATATTTGGATGAGTGGAAGGTTTCCAAACAAAGAAAACACAGTCCGATAGTTAATAAGGGTGCAGTTTGTCTAAGGTTTAGGTAGAATTGATTAATTTTGGGAGTGGTTTGATGGGGGGTGTTTGGGAGGGTTTATTTAGGATAAATGATGGTAAGTAAGCACTTGGATATGAGTTTTATTAGAAAATTTAACAAGAGAAGGATGAAAACCTTGCTAACTACATTCAAAACTCCAGGAGATAGACATGAGAAAAATGAACATAGATGAGGGAAATGAAAGAAGTTTGAACCTAAAGATAGATCACCAACCTATCTTAGCAATAGGAAAATGTCACCAAATGGAGGAAAACACTACAGAGGTCTCACACTCTTGGAGAGATAATGGAGCAGTTACCTAGTATATGCGTAGCATAAACAAGGTAATTTGCATAGCATAGTTTCAGAAATCAAGTTTTGGGTGCAACAAACCCTCTTGGCATGATAGAATCACCTTGGTGGAATGATATGGGGTGTTGGAAAGTTCAAAGGGAAAATTAGAAATTAAATGAGAGTGAGTGATGAGCTTTTATAGGTGGACAAAGTCAATTTTCCCTTTGTACAATGATAGTGGACCCACCAAACATTTTACACTTGGACTTGACGCTTTAGTTTTATGATCTTATGAGAGTATTTCATTTGAGAGAATGAAATAAAAAACATTACCTTTAAACCTTAGTTACCAAACTAATCTCTATTATTCCTCCTAACATGAATTTAAATGGTAAAAAAGACCAATTTTCAAGAATTACACCAAGTAACCTACTCGTGACCTAATGATGACTTATTAGGTGGATTATGAAAAGAATGAATATGGGACTCTACTAATGATCATTTTACTTAACCAAAATAGTGTCCTTTGACCATGAGACTGAAAGGAATAGTAGAGACTGACCTTCCTAATCGGTGATCAAATTTTTATTAAAAAACTTTTTGAAACTAAAAATTTGACCTGAAACCCTAAAAATAACTATGTAAAAGCACATTTGATCGTCGGTGACTGACATGACTGACAGACACTAACATTGGCTCCAATTGGGGATGGAAAATCCTTGGAGGTGTCAAGAACTTCGTAGACCAGGTAGCCTTATTCATTGGGCAATGGAGTCAAAATGCTATAGACTTCACTCAAACTGAAAACCGACTGACCTATTGACTTTGACAAAGGGAACTGACTTGGCTCTAAAAAACACACTGACTGAACTTACTTATGGTAGTAGACCATCGAGACCTTAGGGCCTTCACCTCAAGCTTCAAATCATAATGATAACCACCCACGTGCTAAAGTTTCATATACAATAATGTGTAATGATCCCTCCAATATAACTAATCCAGCAAATGGCTACTTATTTGAATTATGCTCATACTTTCCTTGAGCAGGTAGAAGAAAAAAGAAGTGGCAATTCAACTTTTCCACTAGATCCAATACGTGTATTGACAAACTTGGAAAATTCTTCCTCTACTGATGACTACAATAAACTCACTAGAGGATCATGAAAAGCATGCAACATATGCTTTTCAAGATGATTTAAAACAAGAAAGCAAGCCTCATTCCAAACTGTTGATTTATCAATGTGCTAAAACTAATCACCTTCATCAATGAATGTTGTAACATCAGCCTTCATTATTGGATATAACAAATTTTCTACATGATCTTAGAAATCATGAAAAATTGGCTCTTGCTAATTTTGAGGAATCAAGAAACATCCTTCTATTGCAACTAGTCACTTTTCATGATGAATTTCGGCAAGAGTGTGCTCTTAGTCTTCAAAAAATTCTGAACATATAGATGGACAAGTTTCATCTTAAAACAAAAATTCAAGAAATGAAATATTTGAAGAGAAATTTGATTGAAACTCCTCATCAATGTCTTGTTCTCCTTAACACTGTTGAATACCTTCATATATTTTAAGGGAATGAATGTGATCTTCATCAATTGCTCACTGATTAATATTATCTTCAGTCAAAGAAGACATTGTTTGCTAGAAATTTTCCTGAGTACAATTTTTTTTTGCAAGATGGTTTAGAACAAACTCTTACTTTTCATTGCTCTTTTCTTGACCCTTGACAATCTAATCAGTTTCATTTTCAGCTACAATTTTTTTTATCTGTTGGGATGTTCTTGTGGATCATAAGACTACTGCAAATCAACAAATGATTCTTCAATTATATGCTCAATTAATTTTACCTGATGATTGGCAAGAGGACTTTATTCAACAACCACAATGCTAATGTGTACACCCATAGGATCTAATATAACCTGCTCTTTTTCTTTTTTTGTTTTTGCTAAGGCAAGAGTGGATCCTTCTATTCAATGAAAAAGAGAAATAGTGTACAAAGGTGACCATGGTTATGAGGCCTGCCAATATGCCAAGCCAACCCCAATACAAGGTCACAAAACGACAAAGCATAACCAAGGAAGTGGGCCCACCAGAACAAACCTGCAGTCCAAAACTAACCGTTGGATCCTAAACTGATGATCCAGCCGATTAGAAAGATATCGGGTGGCCAACAAGCACACCTTTTAACAAATGAATCAGACCCAATAAACCCAATAGACCATAATCTATAATTTTGCCGGGTCCTTTTTTGGCTTAACCTTTGATCACTTTAACCCTTCAAAATCCACCATTTACACGCAATCCCAGAGAGGTCTTGTGAACAACTCAAAACATAACCCCTGATGTGGACCCACCAACTTGCATGCAAAATCCTGGTCGTAGATTATCCTCGCTTGATCCAATAGTTACGGATCAAATCATGTGGGCTAAGAGAATCGATAGTTAGCGCACGATGAACGTGGTAATTCCAACCCACCCCTAGCCACGTGTCGCGTGGTGAGTGGAATCGCTTCCAAATGAGAAAAACCACTTCCTACTTGATAAACTTGTGAAATACCAAAAACCACCGTAAGGGAAGTAAAGCTGTTCACAGGAATGAAAGTTGGGGTTTTGCAGTTGCCGAGAAAATCTGGGTTCCCGCTCATGGAAAAAAGGGAGATGAAGATCCCTCTATCCATCCATCCCCCTGAGACATCTGGATTTCCATTACCCACGTTAATGAGGCCACCAAAGACCTGCCACCTAAAAGGGATCACACTTATGTCAAAACACTTCATGATGAAACCAGAATAACAGTACCCTGTTACTGTGGCTCTGAGTTAGCAAATACGGTCTCTTGATTTTCCTAATGTTGCTATCAGTTGCTAAGGGCTCTGGATGAACATCCATCCTTTAACCTGTCATTTGTTATCTCCTCCCACCAGCAGCAGAGATCTATATGCTTATTTTGTACCCCCTCATTGGCAAGCCAGTCTGCCACTTTGTTGGCTTCCCTACGAACATGCACCAACCTGAGGGTTCTCAGAATTCTTAGGTGCACTTGGATTCTTTGGTAGACTTGCAGAAGCCACCAATGTTCTGAGATTTTCTCAGGAGCAGCGCCAGCATTTATCCTTTTTACTGAGTTAATGACTAGTTCTAAATTAGCCTCAATGATGACATTTTGAATGTTGTACTTGAGTAGTATTTCCAGGCATGATTGCATCACCATGAGCTCATCCATATTGTTAGTAGCTTTGCCAAGATAAATGTGGAAGATGACCTGTATCTTTCCTTCCTCATCCCTCAGAGCCCCTCCATAACATGCTTCTCCGGGATTCCCTTTTGAAGCCCAGTCTATGTTGAATTTTTAAAAACCATGAGAAGGGGGTTGCCAAGAAGACTTTTATGTTGAGGTTTTCTTGATAATATACATAGAACCCTGAGGGGGAATAACCTTGAGCTCTAATTTCTTCAATATTATTGCCTCTGTTTATTCAATAGGTTTACCTATAGCTTCTCCTCCCAGGATATGTACAATTTATTTGAGTTGTTTAAGGACCAGCTTGAGGATGTTACTCACTAGACTCACTTTCTCCTTGAAAATCCTATTGTTACGCTCCTTCCATACATTCCAGATTAAGAATCTTGGGGTTAGAATCCACCCAGAGTTTATGATCTCATTATCTGAAAAATTCTTCCTCCAGTTCTTCAAAGTGGTGATGATGTCATTAACATCTCTATTTTTCTGCTCAAAGACTTCTCCAACCCAATTCCAAATAGTTGTGGTGAAAGTGCATCTATTCAGGAGATGATGTGTAGTTTCTTCCTGTTGTCTACATAAGTGACATCTTATGTTCCAACAAAACCTCTTTTTATTAGGTTATACCATGTCAGAATCTTTCCCTATTGAACCAGCCACTTGAACAGTTTTACATTCATCCAATGAGGATTTTCCCATATTTCTTTTCATGTCTTATCAGTGTTGGGATGGTTTAGCCCTGCATCTATTCTTTTGGCTTCCTTAAGGTTGAATAGGCCTGTCTTGTTCTTTCCCCATCTTACTTGATCATTCAAGATTGAGTTCAAGATTTGTCTCTTGTCTAAAAGAACTTGAAGGGTTGTAGCTTGAGTATGCAACATGCCCATTCCACTATAATCTGGAAATTTCCAAGTTCTCCATTTCTTATCATTCCTTGCTTGGTCCCAATAGTCACTTACCCCACTTTAGTCCTTTGCTAATGGTATCAGTGTGAATGTTTGCTAAATCTTCACTTCGGAGATTGTCCTCCTACTGCCAATTGTCCTCCGAGAACCAAGCTAGGTTTCCATTTCTGATCTACCAGAAACTATGGTTTTGGACTAGGGATCTGTTCTCCCATGCCCTATTTCAAATTGCAGAACCTTTACCTATCCTTTCATTCTGATTAGATTTTCCTCCAGCCATTCACTAGCATATTTGTGCTTCTAGAGTTTTTCCCAAGGGGCTTGAATTTCTTTCAGCCATCTCCACCAGATTTTGGCACCAAGAACTCTATTTAGAATTCCTGGGTCATGAAGACCCAAGCCACCATGGAAATTAGGTGTGCAAACTTTGTCCCATGCCATAAGGGCCCATTTCTTCTTTTCTTCACCTTTCCCCCATAGAAAGTCTCTTTGATTGTTTCTTATATTGGTCATTACACTGGCCAGTGTTGGAATGGCAGATAGCATATAGATAGGTATACTTTGTAGGACAACCTTAGTGAGAACTAGTCTCCCTACTAGATTTAGTGCTCTGTTTGTCCATTTACCGATCTTATCTTTTAGCTTATTAAGAACAGTCTCCCAAATATCCTTGTGAAGTGGTTTGTCAGTAAGAGGAACTCCCAGGTACATCACAGGTAGTGTCTCCCTTTGAAAGCCCAAAATTTTGGAAAGATTTCTTTGAATTGAAATATCTGTATTGAAAAATAAGATTTTTTATTTAGTTAGACTTGCCTCAGTGCCTGCTGCCCTAGCAAACTCACTCAGAATCTGTTTGAATGCTTTGGCTTCCTTAACAATGGGAGTGCCTTGAAGCATAGTGTCATCCACAAATTATTGATGTGTCACTGTGTCCCTAACATGAGTGAGTCTCAGACCCTGAATTCTCCCTTCCTCCTTAGTATCTCTAATAGCTCTTCCTAACCCTTACATCATTAGAATGAAGAGGAAAGGAGAAACATGATCTCCTTTCCTTAGACCTATAGAAGGGTTGAAGGTTTTGGAAGGAGCGCCATTGAGAAGAATTGAACAACTGGCTATGGTAACTAGCACCATAACCCATTTTATCCAATTGTGATCAAAGCCATAAGCTTTTAAAATTGCTCTTATATATGACCAACTAAGTTTGTCATAGGCCTTTACTATGTCCAGCTGCATTATCATTCCAGCCTGTTTGTTGGTAATGAGTGAATGAATCGTTTCATGTGCTTGTATTATATTATCTATAATTTTTCTTCCTTCCACATAGCTTGTTTGTTCCTCTAACACTAGGGTTGGGAGGAGAGGTTTGAGATGATTATCAATGACTTTGGATATAATTTTCTAGATCACATTGCATAATGCTATAGGTCGAAAATTATCTAGAGAGGTGGCCTTCTCCTGTTTGGGGATTAAGGGTATGAAAGATTCATTGAGCGCCTTTAAGAATTTCTTAAATCTTCGAGAGTCTTCCACTACCTCCAGGATGTCCTGTTTCACTATCTTCCAACAAGCTTTGAAAAAATCCATATTGAAGCCATTCGGGCCTGGTGCTTTCCAATTTTGCATCTCTTTCACTACTTCCTCAATTTCTTCCACTATTACTAGTCTATTGAGATTGAAATTATCTTCTCTGGTGACCAATTTAGGGATGTACTGAGTGAATTTTTCTGTAAAATAGTATCTATCTTCTGAGGTTTCCTCAGCAATTTTCTGAAAATGCTGTAGTAGAAATTTCTCCATCTCTTCATGAGTGTTTCTCTCTACACCATGTTGATCTGTAAGTTTCACGATTCTATTGTTGTTTGGGTGAGCTATGGTGGATCTGTGACAGAGCCCCTTCTTTGATCCATTGTACTCTAGATTTCTGTCTCTAGAGTATTTCCTCTTGAAGGCATCTGTTGTCCCATTCATGTTGGAGTAACTCTGCCATCTCTTTTCCTTTCATCTATGTATCCTTCTATGATAAGAATCTGGTTTATTTCCTTTAGTTTCTTTTCCACCTCTCCTTTAGCTTTGAAGATGTTACCAAATTCCTTTTTGTTCCACTCTTTGAGTCTACCTTTAATGTGTTTGAGCCTATAGTGAAGCATGAACATCTTTGTACCTTGAAGGTCAAGATCTTCCTTCCACCATTGTTCAATATTTGTGAGGAAATATGAATGTGTGAGCCAAGAATTCTCAAACCTGAATGGGTTTTTACTTGGTTTGCCAAAAAGGGAGCCTTCTAATTAGATAAGCCAGTGATCTAAACCCCCAAAAGGTAAAATGAGTGCAACAATGTTGCTTCCCCTGAGAAGCAATTCCTCTGAAACCATAAATCTGTCCAATTTTGAGGCCACTTGGGTAGGGCCTCCTCTTTTATTGTTCCAAGTGAAGATTCCATTGCTTGTTTCCATAACAACCAATTTCATATTGGTGATGAAGTTATGGAAGGCAATTGAATCTCTCCCAAGTATTCTAGTTCCTCCTTTATTCTCCATGAGTGATTTTGTTATGTTAAAATCATGTCCAAGAATCCATGGTAGAGTTGGGTATCTCTTCTTCATATCCTCCAATGTTGTGAGGAGTCAAAGGTTGTCCTCCATTGGTTGTGGACCATAGACATTGGTGATCATGTAGCATTTCATGTCTCCCACTGGTTGGAAAATCAGAGAAAGGTGATGTTTAGATGCCTCGGCATCAATCACACCAAATTTTTGTGGATCCCAGAGAGTGAAAATACCACCAACAGATTTATTTGCCTTAAATTCAAGGCATTCATATCTATTTACCCATTTTCTATGTTTTTCATGGATCTTATCCACTGAGCATTTTGTTTCCTGTATGAATACTATGTCAGGTTTTTCCTCTCTAATCCTTTTACCAATATTCCTCTATTTTCTTCTACTCCCTAGTCCTCTAATGTTCCAGGTTGTGATTTTCATTGAGGTGGGGTTATAAAGGAGTAGCTAGAAAGTTATTTCATCCTTTCTGAATCAATCATGAGCTTGCTACACTCCAGTAGTAATTCCTTCTGTCTTTTTCTACCCCTCCTTTTGCCTGGATCCTTTGTTAATTTTCCGATTATTAATCCTATTGAGGAGCTTCCTTTGTTTTCCTAGTTGTCATGTCCTCTTTTAACTCCTGCAACTATTTGATGTGCCTTCTTAAGGAATATCTATTGGACTTTATCCATGTCCCCCTGAGGGATGGAGTTTATTCCCAAGTTTCCGCCCTGTTCTAGAAATTTTTCCAGCTCTAGGTTCTCCCTTTCCAAGATCTCCTGCAAATCTTGATCCTCCATACCACTTTCACTTTGAGTCATTTTCTAGTCTTTTTCTACATCCATGGTATTCAAAGATTCCATAATTTGTTCATTCTACTCCTGAATGTACTCCACACCAGTCTCTTTTTCTTTCCCCCTTGCTGTCTGACTCTCTGTACTCCCTAATCCATTTCCTCAACTTCTTTTTCTCCTAAGATCTCAAAGTTGTTGTTCCTTTTTGTTTTATCATTCACACTAGGGATATTTTATGTCTTCCTTCCTCCCCCTTTTCCTTTCCCTCCTACTTTAGTGAAACCTGTCTGGTCTTTTCCTTTGTTGGGATTTAGGTTTTCCTCCCTTCGATTGAATGGACAGTCTTTGGATAGATGCCCATGCTCATGACATTTGTTACATCTGAACGGGGTGTGTTCATAGGCAACTGATTGAACCCATTCCTCATCATAGACTTCTGGAATGACCTCATCTGGAAGGGCTCCTAATAGGTCCATCTCCACACATATGCGGGCATAGGATGTATATTTTCCCCTTAGAATTGCCTCTGAAATCTTTAAGAAATGACCTAATTTATTGCATATAGCTTATAAAGACTCTGGCATCCAGTAATCTAAAGGTAAGGATTATATTCGAATCCATACCGGTACCGAAGTGAAGGTTTCTCATTCAGGCACAAAGTTCATCGTCGATGGCCTCATATAGAGCCCAGCAGCTACAAAGAAGTATGGACCTCCTTCAAAGATTTTGTCTCTGTCTTCCATCTTCGTAAACACCACAGTGAAAAAACCTCTGGATCCAAGATGAATATTTAAATCCCCCTCTGGTTTCGAGTTGTATTTTATCAAGGTGTATAATGCTTTCTCTGATGGCCAGATTCCCATAAATTTACATATGATGGCATAGTTAGCCATGTGATCTCTGTGCACTTGCAGAGCTGGATAGTTCAGAATAACCTGCGATTTAGTTGTGGTCTTGGGTTTATAGGGCCCCATCTTATCTCTGTTCTCTGACCCTTTACCTTTGTCTTCTGCTCTTTCCTCTCGACAGTCTTCTTTTTGGGCCCCTTGATCTGCATTGGTTTTGCTACCTTTCGCCTTTTAAGTTATGTGTCTCTTGTCTTGACCTCCCAGGTCTTTGGAGGTTTGTTATTTTTCCCTCCTCTTCCTCTGTCTGCTACCATATAACTGTAGGAGGGAGTGGATATCCCTCCTCCCTGTGTCTCCATGGATGCTTGTTTCTCTCTGCCACTAGTTTCGTTAAACCCTAGAACCAGAGCTTCCTATCCTCCTTCAATCAATTCCCAACCTGTTCTTTTTCATTATTATCTTTTTCTTGATTAGTTTCAAGCTGTCGAATTTCTTCCTTAACCTTTATCTGATCAGTGTGTTGTGTTGTTGCAAGAATTTTTTTCTGTGAGGAATATTTATGAGCATCTAGACAACATTCATCATTTGTTTCTTCATCAATCAAAGAGGAGGCTATTGTGTGTTGAGTATGATCTTGTGTATCAAACTAATTAGCTTCTTCAAATTCCTGCTGGAAGGAAAAATCATAGAAGGCTCCAATGATCTCTTCATCATCCATACATTCGGTATCATCAATACTTTTAAGATATGCAATAAAACCTTCACAATAATCACAACAACTTTGTAAAAGAGACTTCCCATAATGCTCGGAGAACACTCTATGGAAATATTTAAGAGAATATAAGCCACCTGGGTTTAACCCTTCTACCATGATCTTGCTTTCCCTTCCAAGGTAGCCATAAACATCTTCATTAGACAATCTTCATGAAACTAAATCTACAGTCTATGTACATGCATGTGAAATTTGACCAAGTGAAGAGTAGCATGCTCTCCTTTCTCATCTTTGAACTTCAGCAAATAATTCTGCCAATATACACAATGCATGCAGTTTGGAAAACCATGAATATGAACTCGATTCATAGGATCATACCTACAAGCGGTTGAATCCATCTTGAAAAAACTTAAGTCACCAAAAGTTCTTGAAACTACCGGTTTTTGAACAATGGATTCGCCATGAAAATTATGAACCTTTGGATTCTTCGACATTGGAGTCTTCAGGTGAAAGATGCACAGTCTTTCTTGTGTCTGATCAATATTCACCATCAACAATCAGATCTTATCCTCGTCGTTCTTTCCCAAGGAAGATATGATCTTTCGTTCCCCGGTAACAACACCAAAAATGTTATCCCCTACAATGTCCCTAGCTAAGCAAGAGATCGAAAGAGGTAACCTCGAACCACTTTCAGTTCAGCAGCTAGCCCTGCTAAACCAAAGAGGGATCTCTCTAAGGTTTTTTCAATGAGAAACTGAAAAGAAATAGGTTTTAGGCTAGATATACAAGTCTTGTTTGAGTATTTGAGTATTTATGGTTTTTAGTTTCTTGGACTAAGGATTAGAGCAAGTAATTAGGTCAAAACCTCAAGTATAAAGGGGAGCTAGATATCAGTTTATTAGGGTGAAATTAAGATTTAGTCAATGTAGTATAGTCCTGAGAGTTAAGAGAACATAATGATAATGTATAAGCATGAATTCATTAGTCATAGAAGAAAAGAAACACATGCATGATTTTCCACATAAACATAGCTTAAATATAAGAATTATGCCTATATGACTACAAGGAAAACCATAAGAACAAAGTAAATCATCAAAAGAGAGATGATTTCATCAATAAGAAGCTGATATGAAAGAAAAAGTACACCACAGACTCACTAAACAAGTATTCTTGAAAAATAGCTGCAACTGCTCCTTGATTAGCTGTATGAAAACATAAGGTACAAGTCTCTCCACAAAAGTCCAACCCTTCTCACTGAATGAGAAATCATACATATAGACTAAAAACAACCATCTCCCCACCTTCAGGGGTCGAATCCTTAGGTGGTGGAATATTTACCAAGAATCTCTCAACAAATCGAAGAGACTATGAAGGTCAAACACAAACTCTTCTTTTAGACTTGAAATTGAGTTTTGCTACCTTTATGAGACTTAATTAAACACTAAAAAAACATATCATGGCTATTAAATCAATAATTACATCATCAAGACTTCAAAATATACAAATTACATCATAAAACAAAAAATTGGTTAAATTTGAAGCAAAAAAGTCAGCTATAGGTATAAGTGTAGCACATTTGGCTATAAGTGTAGCACATTCTACTATAAGCATAGCGCCACCTTGCAGGCAGTGTTTGGAGGTCTTCGAAAGTCAAATTTGAAAATTAAGAGAACACTAAACTAGCATATTTTGTCTAATTTCCAAATGAACTTTATTTTTGGGAATGGAGTGTGGGAAGGCCTTCACAAATCAATTCTCCCGAGGTGGCTCTATAAGCGCACCACCTGTTCTAGAACAATGGCAGAAAGTGTCTTTTTCACCCCTTTTTTGATTTTTTCTCCTCACCAGTTTGCTGACCTACTTCCAAAAGTGGATTTTTGAGTTCCTTAAGGGAAAAATCCATCCAAGAATATAAATGTTTCATCATTTGGAGCTCTGAGATGAAATCGTAGAGCCAAGGCGTTGCGCTTATAGCAGGGCCAAAATTCTGGGTTTTCCTATGAACATAGGCCTCAAATATGGAGATATATATCTATACCCATAAATATTTTTCGAAACCTAAGATATTTTTTGTAGACAAGAATGTTTTGAAGAAAAACCTCTCTCATTTTCGAGAAATTGATTTTCATTTTCTCGGAATCCGTGCCACAAAATCATGACTAAAACGAGAAATTGACTTGAAAGTTTATTATTTTCTGGCATAAGTCTCTAAGAAAGTTTCATATCTCCCAATATAGGATACATATGTAAAAAAATAAGGAGGTTTTTCTTCCTTGGTGTATTATTAATAAAAATGTATTTCACGTTTGTGAAATTCATTGCCATTTGCTCATAATCATCCTTTGAAGAAAACCTAGCCCTATGTGTAGCAAATGATTTGTCCCTTGGAATTAATTCTTAAAAAATGATGGAGAAATGATGTTTATGAGCTGAAATGGCCTCATAATTATTGATATGACCTTCCTTATGCCTCCTCTGCTCAAATGTCTTTGATTCCATAGCAAACCCTATCTCAATGGGAGCAAAAATTAGGGTTTAGATTGTGGGAAAATAAGGGATTTTCAATGGTTATGAGGGATTTTTGGGAAAATGAGGGGGATAGGGATATCATAAACTTCCAAGAAAATTTTGGGTGCTAGTGATGGAGTTAAGGAAGCTATGGAAAGTGGATTTACAATATTTGGGTGAGTGGAAGGTTTCTAAACAAAGAAAACACAGTCCTGTAGCTAAAAAGGGGGCAGTTTGTCTAGGGTTTAGGTAGAATTGATGAATTTTGGGAGTGGGTTTGATGGGGGGTGTTTGGGAGGGTGTACTTAGGATACACGATGGTGTGGGAGAGTTTATATATGAGTTTTAGCAGTAAATTTAACAAGCGAAGGATGAAAACCTTGGTAACTGCATTCAAAACCCTAGGGGATAGACATGAGACAAATGAGCATAGATGAGGGAAATGAAAGAAGTTTGAACTTCAAGATAGATCACCAACTTGTCTTAGCAGTAGAAAAATGTCACCATGATGGAGGAAACCACTGCAGAGGGCTCACACTTTTGGAGAGATGATGGAGCAGCTACCTGGTATATGTGTAGCAGAAAGAGGGTCATTTGCGTAGCACAGTTTCAAAAATCAAGTTTTGGGTGCAACAAACCCTCTTGGCATGATAGAATCACCTTGGTGGAATGACATGGGGTGTTGGAAAGTGAAAAGGGAAAATGAGGAATGAAATGAGAGTGAGTAATGAGCTTTTATAAGTGGAGAAAATCGATTTTCCCTTTTTACAAAGATAGTGGACCCACCAAATAGTTTACAATTGGACTTGACACTTTAGTTTTATGATCTTATGATGGTATTTCATTTGAGAGAATGAAATAAAAAACATGACCTTTAAACCTTAGTTGCCAAAATAATCTATACTATTCCTCCTAACATGAATTTAAATGGTAAAAAAGTTCAATTTTCAAGTATTACACCTAGGAACCTAGTGGTGACCTAATGATGACCTAATGATGACTTATTAGGTGGATCATGAAAAAAAATGAATATGGGACTCTACTAATGAACATTTGACTTGACCAAAATAGTTTCCTTTTACCATGAGACTAAAAGGAATAGTAGAGACTGGCCTTCCTAACCAGTGATCAAATTTTTATTGAAATACTTCTTGAAACTAAAAATTTGACTTAAAACCGTAAAAATAACTATGTAAAAGCACATTTGATCACCGGTGACTGACATGACTGACAAGCACTAACATTGTCTCCAACGAGGGATGGCAACTCCTTGTAGGTGTCAAGAACACTATAAACGAGGTAGCCTTATTCATTGGGAAATGGAGTCAAAATTCTATAGACTTGACTCAAACTGAAAATCAACTGACCTACTGACTTTGACAAAGTGGACTGACTTGACTCTAAAAAATACACAGACTGAACTTACTTATGGCAATAGACCATCAGGATCTTAGGGCCTTCGCCTCAGGCTTCAATTCCTAATGATAACTGCCCACATGTTGAAAATGTATATACAACCATGTGTAATGATCCCTCCAGTGTAACCAATCAAGCAAATGGCTACTCATTTCATTTCTGCTCGTACTTTCCTTGAGCAAGCAGAAGAAAAAAGAAAGTGGCAGCTTAAATTTTCCACTGGATCCAATACATTTATTGACAAACTTGGAAAATTATTCTTCTACTGATGACTGTAATAAACTCACGAGAGGATCATGGAAAGCATGCAACATATGCTTTTCAGGATGATTTAAAACAAGAAAGCAAACATCATTCCAAATGTTGATTTATCTATGTGCTGAAACTAATTACCTTCATCAATGAATGTTGTAACATCGAACTTCATTACTGGTTGTAACGAATTTTCTACATGATCCTAAAAATCATGAAAACTTGGCTCTTGCTGATTTGGAGGAATCAAGAAACATCCTTCTATTGCAACTAGTCACTCTTCATGATGAATTTCGACAAGAGTGTGCTCTTGGTCTTCAAGAAATTCTGAACATATAGATGGAAAAGTTTCATCTTGAAACAAAAATTCAAGAAATGAAATATTTGAAGGGAAATTTGATTGACACTCCTGATCAATGTCTTGGTCTCCTAAAAAATCTTGAATACCTTCATATATTTCAAGGGAATGAATGTGATCTTCATTAATTGCTTGTTGATTAATATTATTTTCAGTCAAAGAAGATATTGTTTGCTAGAAATTTTCCTAAATACTATTTCCTTTTGCAAGATGCTTTAGAACAAACTCTTCTCTTTCACTGCTCTTTTCTTGACCCTTGACAATCTGATAAGTTTCATTTTCAACTACAGAAATTGTTATCTGTTAGGGATGTTCTTGTGGATCATAAGACTGCTGCAAATCAACAAATGATTCTTAAATGATATGCTCAATTACTTTTACCTAATGATTGGTAAGAGGACTTTGTTCGAGAACCACAATGCTGATGTGTACACCCACGGGATCTAAAATAACTTGTTCTTTTTCGTTATTCTCCTTTTCTTGATTAGTTTCAAGTTGTTGAATTTCTTCCTTAACCTTCAGCTGATTAGTGTGTTGTGTTGCTGCAAGAATTGTTTTATGTGGGGAATCTTTATGAGCATCTACACAACATTCATCATATGTTTCTTCATCAATCAAAGAGGAGGCTATTGTGTGTTGAGTATGATCTTGTGTATCAAAGTGATTAGCTTCTTCACATTGTTGTTGAGAGGAAATATCATAGAAGGCTATAATCATCTCTTCATCATCTGTACATACGATATCATCAATACTTTTATGATATGCAATAAAACCTTCACAATAATCACAACAACTTTGTAAAAGAGACTTCCCATAATTCTTAGAGAACACTCTATGGAAATCTTTAAGAGACTATAAGCTACCTGGGTTTAACCCTTCATACCATGACCTTTCTTTCCCTTCTAGGGTAGCCATAAACATCTTCATTAGAAAATCTTCAGGAAACTAAATTTGTAGCCTATGTACATGCATGTGAAACTTGACCAAGTGAAGAGCAACATGCTCTCCTTTCTTGTCTTTGAACTTCGAAAAATAAGTCTGCCAATCTACACAAGGCATGCGGTTTGGAAAACCATGAATATGAGCTTGATTCGTAGGAGCATACCTTCAAGTAGTTGAATCCATCTTGAAAATAGTTAAGTCACCAAGAAGTTCTTCAAACTACCAGTTTTTGAACAGTGGAGTTCCAATGAAAATTTTGAACCTTTGGATTCTTCGACACTGGAGTCGCCAGGTGAAAGATGCACAACCTTTCTTGTGTCTAATAATTGTTCACTATCAACAATCAGATCTTATCCTTGTCGTTTTTTCCAAGGGAAGATATGATATTTCATTCCCTGTTAACGACACCAAAAATGTTATCCCCTACAATGTCCTAGGTTGAGGAGGAGATCGAAAGAGATAAACTTGAAGCACTTTCAGTTCAGTAGCTAGCCCTATTGAACTAGAGAGGGATCTCTCTAAGGATTTGTCAATGAAAAACTAAAAGGAAATAGGTTTTAGGCTAGATATACAAGTTTTTTTTTTTTTTTTTTTTTGCGTGGTTCACGGACACCTTAGGTTAGCGGGTGGTGTTACGTCCACGGGAAATATCTAGGGATAATGCCTCTCACCTATTACAAGACCTGACCCCAAGAGCTTTCGAGAATTGACCCTCTGACCTCCCAAATGGCAAGGCCTCGACTTGATCAATTGAGCTAACTCTTGGGGCTTAGATATACAAGTCTTGTTTGAGTATTTGAGAATTTAGGGTTTTTAGTTTGCCAAACTAAGGATTAGAGTAGGTAATTAGGTCAAAGCCTCAAGTGTAGAGTCACAGGGATAAAGTGGAGCTAGATATCAGTTTGTTATGGTGAACTTAAGATTTAGTCAATGTAGTATAGGTCTAAGAGTTTAAGAGAACATAATGAGGATGTATAAGCATGAATCCATTAGTCATAGAAGAAAAGAAACACAAGCATGATTTTCCTCATAAGCAAAGCATAAATCTAAGAATTATGTCTATATGACTGCAAGTAAAAGCATAAGAAGAAGGTAAATCATGAAAAGGGAGATGATTTCATCAATAAGAAGTTGATATGAAAGAAAAATAACACCACAAACTCACTGAACAAGTATTCCTAAAAAGTAGTTGCAACGGCTCCTTGATTAGCTGTATGAAAACATAAGGTACAAGTCTCTCCACAAAAGTCCAACCCTTCTCACTGAATGAGAAATCATACATATAGAATCAAAACAACCATCTCCCCACCTTCAGGGGTTGAATCCTTAGGTGGTGGAATAGTTACCAAGAATCTCTCAACAAACCAGAGAGATTAAGAAGGTCAAACACAAACTCTTCTTTTAGACTTGAAATTGAGGTTTGATACCTTTATGAGACTTAATTAAACACTAAAACAACCTATCATGCATATTAACTTAATAATCAAATCATCAAGTCTTAAAAATATACAAATTACATCATAAAACCAAAATCACGTGAAATTTTATGTGAAAATGTTAGCGACGGGTATAAGCATAGCGCATTTGGCTATAAGCGTAGTGCAATTTGCTATAAGCGTAGCGCCACCTTGCAGGAACCTTTTGGAGGTCTTCAGAAAGTAAAATTTGAAAAATAAGAGAATGGTCAACTACAATTTTATATCTAGTTTCCATATCAACTTGAATGTTTTGAAATGAAGCACAGGAAGGCCTCCAAAAATCAATTCTCCCAAGGTGACTTTATAAGTGCAATGCCTATTCCAGAATAGTAGCAGAAAGTGTCACTTTCACCCCTTTTTTGACTTTTTCTCCTCACCATTTTGCTAACATACTTTTAAAAGTGGATTTTTGATATCCTTAGGGAAAAATATATCCATTTATATAAATTCTTCATCATTTGGTGCTCTGATATGAAAGTGTAGCGCCACAGCACTGCGCTTATAGCAGGGCCAAAATTCTCAGTTTTTCTGTGAATATAGGCCTCAAAGATGGAGATATATGTCTGTAAAAAAAACGATTTTTGCACCACTAAGAGAAATGGTTGTAGATAAGGATCTTGTGAAGAAATACCTCTTTCCTTTTCTGGAAATTCATTTTCATTTGCTCGGAATCCGTGCCACAAAATCATGACTAAAACAGGAAATTGACTTGAAAAGTTTTTTATTTTTAGACAAAAGTCTCCAAGAAGGTTGCATATATCCCAATATATGATACATGTGTAAAATAGGAAGGACTTTTTTATTCCTTGGTGTATTATTAACAAAATCCTCTTTCACTTTTGTGAAATTCATCTCCATTTGCTAAAAACCATCCTTTGAAGAAACATTGGCCCTATGTGTGGCAAATGATTTGTCCCTTGGAATGACTTCTTGAAAAATGATGGAGAAATGATTTTTATGAGCTGAAATGGCCTCATGCTTTCTAATTTGGCCTCCCTTATGCCTCCTCTATTCCGATGTCTCTTCTTCCATAGAAAACCCTAGCTCAATGGGGGAGAAAATTAGGGTTTAGACTGTGGAAAACAAGGGATTTTTAATGACTATGAGGGAGTTTGCAGAAAATGAGGGGGATAGGGATATGAGAAAATTCCAAGAAAAATTGGGGTTATATCGAGGAATTTTAGGAAGCTATGGAAAGTGTAATTATAGTATTTTGGTGAGTGGAAGGTTTCCAAACAAAGAAAACACAGTCTTGTAGTTAAAAAGGGTGTAGTTTGTCTAAGGTTTAGGTAGAATTGATGAAGTTTGGGAGTGGGTTCGATGGGGGGTGTCTAGGAGGGTGTATTTAGGATAAATGATGGTGTGGAAGCACTTAGATATGAGTTTTAGCAGAAAATTTAACAAGAGAAGGATGAAAACCTTTGTAACTGCATTCAAAATCCTAGAAGATAGACATGAGACAAATGAGCATAGATGAGGGAAATGAAAGAAGTTTGAACCTCAAGATAGATCTCCAACCTATCTTAGTAGCAGAAAAATGTCACCATGATGGAGGAAAACACTTCAAAGGCTCACACTTTTGGAGAGATGATGGAGCAACTACCTAGTATATGTGTAGCATAAAGAGGGTCATTTGCGTAACACAGTTTCAGAAATCAAGTTTTGGGTGCAACAAACCCTCTTATCATGACAGAATCACCTTGGTGGAATGAGATGGAGTGTTGGAAAGTGAAAAGGGAAAATGAGGAATTAAATGAGAATTAGTGATGAGCTTTTATAGGTGGATAAAATTGATTTTCCCTTTGTACAATGATAATGGACCCACCAAACAGTTTACACTTGGATTTGACACTTTAGTTTTATGATCTTATGATCATATTTCATTTGAGAGAATGAAATAAAAAACATGACATTTAAACCTTAGTTACAAAACTAATCTCTACTATTCCTCCTAACATGAATTTAAATGGTAAAAAAGACCAATTTTCAAGAATTACACCTAGTAACCTAGTGGTGACCTAATGATGACCTAATGATGACTTATTAGGTGGATTGTGACCAAAAATGAATATGTGGCTCTACTAATGATGATTGGACTTGACCAAAATAGTTTCCTTTGACCATGAGACTGAAAGGAATTGTAGAGACTGATTTTCCCAACCGGTGATCAATTTTTTATTGAAAAACTTTTTGAAACTAAAAAATTGACCTGAAACCCTAAAAATAACTATGTAAAAGCAAATTTGATCATCAGTGACTAACATGACTAACAGGCACTAATAGTCAGATTGCATGGTTTCCCAAAGATGATTATGTCAAACAAGGATGCGAAGTTCACTTCCATGTTTTGGAAGGAATTATTTGTAGGTTTGGGCATAGAGTTGGTCTTCAGCATAACTTATCATCTGCAGAGAGATGGATAAACAGAAAGGGTCAACGAGATATTGGAGGACATGTTGAGTATGTATGTGATGAATCAGTAGTGGAAGTGGGAAGAGTATCTTCCCTTGGTAGAGTTTGCATAAAACAACGATTATCAAAATTCATTGAGGATGAGTCCTTTTGTGGCATTGTATGGGAGGAATTGTAACATTCCCATCAGTTGCAATGATATGGTTAACAGGGTGTTGATTAGACCAGAGATGTTGGTAGACATGGAACAAGAAATGCAGGTGATCAAGAAAATCTAAAGGAAGTATAGGATAGGCAAAAGAGTTATGTATATAGTAATAGGTGTACTTGCACATCAAACCGAAGAAGAGCACCTTACAAATTGGATCATGTGCCAAGCTAGCACCACAATTTTGTGGAACCTTAAGTATAATTGAGAGGATTGGGACAGTAGCCTATCGACTTGCTCTACCTCTGACAATGAAATTCCATGATTTTTTCCATGTATTATTGCTTAAGAAGTATGTTAAGGATGTTTATCATGTGGTTGACTGGTCTGTATTGCAAGTGGAATGAGATGGAGAATTCCAACTGGAGCCTCAGTGTATATTACAGAAAAAGGTGCTCATGGTCCAGAACTGAGCAATTGAGCAAGTTAAAGTGCAGTGGAAGCACTTTGAGCCCGATGAAGCTACATGGGAGATGGTGGATCAAATGCGGGCTATGTATCCTTCCTTGTTCGTCAGTTGATGCAAACTAGTTTTGGTATGGTGTTTTGGGTATATGTCTTAGGATATGTTTTGGTGATGTTGTTATATGTACATATGTATATGGATGTAAATACTACCATGAGCTATGTTATAAAGCTCCAATAAGAGGTATGGGTGTCATGTTATTATGTTGTCATGATGGTTTTCTTTCACCAAGGTGATCATTGTAAATATTGCATCAAGTTATGTTATAAAGCTCCATGGGCATCATGCTTTCTTTTTACCAATTTTGTTGAGGTCTTGGTGTGGTCTAACACCGAGGACAATGTTCCACAAAGGGGAGGGTTCTGTAACATCCATCGTGAAAAATCCATGTAATAAAAGTAAATAAAGCAAAAAAATAACCACGATTGATGGGAGATTTATTCCAAGCTTAATGTTGGGCAATACATCCTAGTGGCTGTTCATTTGATTGTTTATGGCTAAGGAAATTTTCAAAGGAAATGTCTAAGGCTTCGGAAAGGAAAAATGGCATTTTTGGCACATTTATGTATGAAAATAATTGAAATTAGGAGAAAAGGAAGGTGAAAGGTCACAAGTTGCATGTGAGGAGGAAATTAAAGGAAAATGATGGAAAATGAAGAAAATAGAGGCCTCATTCATAAAAAGGCTTTTGAGGATCAATTGGTAACCTTTTGTCAATTGAGTTTTGGAGCTCTCTCATTATTCTCTCTTTCTCTCTCACTCCTGGACACTTAGAGTTTTCTTGGAGTAATTTTGTTATTGGATCATGAAAGGCAAAGGAGGAAAGAGGAAGCAAAGATCAAGCAGGGAAAGGCAGGATCAAGCAACTACAACAGGCTTCATTGTAGGTATCGACTTGCATGTGTATTTTCCTTGCTAGATTTGGCATGCATGGCATTTCATGTAGTTCTTTTCTATCATGGCATGGTTTTTTCCAGGTGTAACAATGTTTTTTAGCCTAGCCTTGCCATTTCTAGATAGCCATGGTGTGATGGGGTTCTCCTGTTTTGGTTTAGATGGATTTGAAGCTGAGTGGGCTGGATCTCCAAATGATAGAGCACATGGCCTAGTGATTCCTGAACCAGACTGTGGATCACGATAATTCGTTGGCCTAGTGACCCCTAAACTAGTCTGTGAGTTGCATTAAAGCCAAGATTGTGGTACCTTGGTGGGCCTAAAAATCCTTGCCAATGAATTGCAAGATATACGATAAATCCAAGAGGTGTTTTTCTCTCTTTCTGCCTAGTAATCCAAGGTTTTGGATATGCTGTAAAGTTTGGAGAATGGGTCTTGGTTTAGGGCGTAGTGATCCAGGTTTGGATTGCGATAAAGCCTGAGAGACTAGGAAACAGGAAAATTCCTCACGGTGTAGGTGGAGAAATATGGTGGCATCCGTGCTTGTCTGGCCTCGTGATCAGGTGGAGATCATGGTAAATCCTATTATGATGTGTTCATTGTGTTTTCCTAGTGATCTAGGATGGATTACGGTAAATCTTGGTTTCTATTGATGAGGGTGAGGTGGTTTAGCCTCGGTATGCCTTGATTGGTTCTTTTGGTTTGAGTCCCACATTCATGCTTGGAATATGGCATGAGGGTGAATGGTTGAAGAGATATTTGGCTTAGCCATTCTATGGTTGGGTGAAACATGGTAAACTCATCTCCGGTTGGTTTATTGCATTAAATAATGATAAATTCATTCCCTTGATTTTCATGTGTAAATGTATGGATGTATATGTGGATTTTATGGTTGATATGCTTATGATATTTCTATCCCTATTATGTTGGTTATATGTATGTTTTATGACAACAACTATGTATATCTCTTAGCAGTTTACTTGTAAATGAATGGATAATGTATCTATGGCCTAATAGATGATAATGTATAAAATGACATGAGGGAACAATGGTTCATAGCGATTCTCATATAGGTATGAGATCCCTACACTTAAATTTGTTGTTTACACATGTAGCTTACATGTTGATGATATGTTTGACGAAATTCCTCGCTTGACTATTAAGGGTCTAATTAAGATCTTGTTAAACTTATTGTTTTTGCATCATTGTTTCCCTATACTTTTACTATTCCTGAATTATCATTCCATTATGGGTAGTGACCTAGGCTCTGGGCATGAAAAAGTGGCTCAAATAGTAGAGTCGTTGCAATAGCACTGACAAATTTAGTCTTTGGTCACTGGCAGATAAGCATGTGAGAGCAACTTTGGGTTTCTAGATTCTCTCTTGCCTATAGCATGAGAGTGACTCAGGCCTAAGATGTCCAGAACATTAGTGGGACCTGGGGACATGATGTCTGAGTGGCTAACATGTCTCCTGGGGTTTTGTTGTTGATGTCGATAGGTTGGTTGATGAGTTTCGTCGATTCCACTTCCTTAAGGTCACATAGGAGGTTGAACCCAATCATAGTAGCCTCTCGTCGCATGTTTACTCGGTTGGCATGGTTACTTGGGTATATGTGGGAGGAGAATGTTACAACTTAAAACAAAGAAACATGTTAAATTTATGGACGATATCAAACACAATTCTATTTTATAACTAATGAGATATTAATGTGGATTGACTTTTATTTATTGTGTCGTTCAAATAGGATCTTGGCATTTAACCCATGCTTATTCAGCAATCAATAATAACTTGAAATTCGAACTTGAAACAAAGTTGTACGTCTTCCTCCATGGCTTCAATTTTGAACTTATCCCTCTGCATCGCATAAGAGTATTGATTTTTTTTATTGTCAAGTGCAATTACCTGAAAGTTGGAAGGAGATATAACGAATAATATTGTTAAGAGGTTTGGGTACTTAAAACTCATGCATGTATCTTCGAATAGTCACCTTGGCCTAATTTGTGTTGCACGTGTTTTTCAAGCCTTCGCTTGGTGCCTTTCAAAGTGTCAAGGAGCCTATGAAAATATTAAAGTATGTTATATACTGTAATTTTACTTAAAACTAAACAAAATTAAATTATTAAATTCAAATTGTAATTTACCATGTTGCACTAGGTTGTGTTTTGCCTTGTTTTCTCATTTTCTTCTCCTTTGCATCCTCAATGAGAGTCTTACATTCCTTCTCAAGAATCATGGGTGAATGCTCATAGTTGTTCTTTTGCAAGTGAACCCTATACACGTCCCATGCATATTTTAAATACGTGCCATTTGTGGAGGTGACCCTATTTTTATTGAATGTATATATCCCAAATAGGCCATCAATCTAGTCCATAAGTTCTTTTTTGAGGTTGGAATTTTCATAATTCCACCTTGTGCATATGGTGGGCCCAAAAATCACCAACGATTTTTCATTCATCTGTTTATAAAATAAGTTATTTCCTACATGCAAAAAAGATACAATCGTTAGTTTGAAAATAATAACCTAGATGACTTATGTTTGATATAGACAACATGAAATAATTAAAACATTAAAAAAACCTAGAATTTTTGTTGTTTTTATTGGAATACTTCCTCATTCACCAAAAATTTGCATGGAATTGTAACCGTGCTAATAACATGTGACAATGCAGGAAATTTTCACATAGTGTCATCAATAGGGTCACCTCTGTTGGGCCGTTAATATGCCATTATTATTATCACTTTTGAACACTTATCCCACCCATTTCTACTATTCTTCATTATGTCATTTATTATAATTTATTATATAACTCTATTTTATGATGATTTATGCTCTTATATTATTTATTCTCCTTTATTTCTAATAAATTGATGATTATGAATTATTTTATCAATGATAGTTCTATTAAGTTGGTTATAACCTTATTCACCATTTTTAGCCTCCAAGGTAACTTCTAGATTGAAGATTTGATTTTTAAATCTGCCAACTCAAAAATTCGCTGGTTTAAGGAGTGACAGTTTTTCGGTTGAGATTCTGAGCAAATGAAGACGCATCTGGAAAATCTGGAACATGGGTTTTGTCCAGAACGGGCCCAATTAACTTCACATAGAACGGTTTTCCCACATTCGGCTTGTACTGGGAGAAACGCAGGGTTCTTTGAGCACTATTTTCTCAGATTTGCAGTTGCGACCGTCCTCCAAATCTCAGCTACAAACCCAAATTCGTCTTGCTTTTGTTGAGAGATGAAAGGAAATATATTTTCTTGTTGATCATCTGGTTAGAATCAACTCAAATTTGTAAAATAAATCATCTATGTGGTAACTGCTCTCTGATCTTTCTCTATTTAAATGAAAACAAAGATCAGAGATGGGGATGGCTTCAAGATGACTTTGGGGATTCGAATGATGGAGAATTGATGATTTGAATTAGAGATTCAGAAGCAAGGATTCATGATAGGATAGGAGGAAGGAAGGATTGCTTTATGCTGTAAGTCTCAAAGCTTCAACTATTGTAATGATTTCACCATTTAATGATTAATACATAATTTGGGCGTTGCTGTTCACTCTTTTCCTTCTGAAGTAACCCAGCAGCGTCCACTGGCGGCTAAGGGCTGGCCTCTGGTGGAGTACGCTGCTACTGCTGTTGTATATTATCTTCTTTGGTTTATGCGTGGTTTTCTCATCAGCGTGATTCGGTAATCTGATTTGTTTTATTATTTTACAACATAGCTCTGTTACGTTTGATCTGCTAAGTGATATCGTTTTCTGAGACAGAAATATCATATTGACTTTGCAACGCATTTTTGTTTCTTTAATTGCTGGTATGAATGGTTTTTACAGGATACCATTGCGATTTAATTATGGAATGTCTGTGTTGTAACATTTGACCATTGGTATTATTGAATTCATCTTAGAATTATATTTCCTTGCGATTGTTGAATCTATGAACGTTGCTGCTCCGTGCTAAAAGACAGTCGTATTATTTATAACTAAGACTGACAATTGAATTACCAAGATCAGATTACTATTGAGGTGTGTCGTGTGTTAAGTTATTGCTTTGCTTTCCAGAATTGTTTCATATTCTATCATTAATCAATGTTGCTCTATTTATGTGTGTTGTCCAATTTATTCTTAGAGTAAAGATTACTATTAATATGGCTTTGTTGTTGTTCACTTCCATTAATTAAAGTTTGTTGTTCAGATTCCTTTAATTCTAGTTTGTTGTTCCATTTACGGCCGTTCCATTTTAGACTTGATGTTCCATTTTCCATTTGTTGTTCTATTTTACTTTCTGTCATTCCATTTACTTGTATTTGCTGCTTTGGTGTGAGAGAAGGTCTAAGGCTGTAGTGAGCCTTAGCAGTCGCTGCCTAGCTCCCAGACCTATGGTCCATGCTCTAATTTCATTTCCATCAGTTTCTAGAGGGATGGGTTATCGCTTCCGCACCCTTGACTGATAAGCTGCCTTGTGTGATTTTATCTTTTTGAAGTAATTTAGTCATAGTGTAGCATCCGTCTACCCTTGTATTTTCTAAACGATATACTACTAAACATTACTCTTGAGCTAATAGCCGCCTCAGACTGAGTACACTCTTGAAATAAAAAGTCTTCCCTGGGTTGACAATTAATGTGAGGTAATTAGGTGTTAAAAAGACCCTTTTTATCGCTCCACATTTTGGCGCCGTTGCCGGGCAGAGTGTAGCCATTTCTAAAGAGTATTGTGAATCTAATGAGTGTCTGCTAGGGAAGAGTTGGATCTTAAAAACGGAAGGTAAGAACCTGCGTACGGAGCATGTAAAAGCCCTGCTCCCCCGTCCGCTTTCCAGCAGGACTGTTAAAGAACCTAGGGTAGAAATACATGTTTGAATTTTTGTGTGAATGATTAGGAAAAAGATAGAAATTAAAAAAAAAATGAATCACGTGATCTCACGCAAGTGGTGATGTAAGCACCACCCATTTCACTAACCGATTGACAGGAACATTTGAAGAAGGAG
>APFE031117247.1:44985-126221 GCA_000404065.3 Pinus taeda
GGGAAGATGAAAGCTTGGAGGACTATGTAGATCGATTTCAATACAACCTTCAAAAATCAAAATATAAGCATTTGGAAAAAGAGATATTAAAAACCCTCCTTAAAGGGATCAAAGATAAATTTTTAGAACTCTTAAATCTGATAGGAAAGGGTGATGTTTTTCAGTTTGTTATATGACGATGTTTGTGAATTGTGCATAAGGTATTCAAGAGGAATCTCTAAGGCTGGTAAGAATCCTAGAGATGTTTGTTCCTTCTTTTCGAAATCTGCTACAAGAATAGGAGACATAAGAGCTGAAATCAATGTTTTATTTGAAAATTTTAAATTTGATTTTATGAGCTCTCTAAATGAAAAATTGGATGCTTTACAGGTTCATAAAAATCAAGAATTGGATGAAGTGTTTTACCCTTGGAACCGAAAGGAGCATATCATAGATGGTTGTTCTTCCTTATCTAATTTGGAAGTGGCATATCAAAGAGATGGGGAAGCTGCAACAAGGCCTACAGGTATGATTCAGAACACTTCTTCTCCATTCTCTTACTTGCATAATCCATTATGGAATACTAATGTGTTAGGGCAGCCATGTCAATCTCAATATAACCACCAGCAATTTTGTCTACAAGCTTGGCATCTGTTCACCTTATATTGCAGGATCTCTCTCCCGTCATCTTGGTAGCACAGCACATTCTCCATTATTCTTCCACACAGCTCTTTTGCAACATTTGCTGCATTCATTTCATCACTCAACCCAATGAACACATCATCACAATGGACTCCATTCTTAACACATTTTCCTGCTCAAACTAATTCCACACCCTCACCACAATAAACCAGTACAACATGCTTACAATGTTGAACTGCCAAATTTACCCACCCTTTCCACCCATTCTATCTCACATGTGTTATTAGAGAAAACTTACAATGAGATTCAGAATGTTTCAAATGAAAAAATTATAGAAGCTATGGAAGAAAATGAGGTTTCTTTTACTATGCATCAACAAGCTATTGACGTTTCTTTTACTATGCATCAACAAGCTATTTTAAAAGCTCAAGAACTTCATGATATGATGGCTATGCAAAATCAAAAAAGTAAAGGATACATTGAAGATTGGTTTCACTCCATCACTTGTTCGAAACATTGCTCCATACTTCAACAATTTTTGATACCATTTTTTCAAGGGAAGTTGGCTTCTCATACCCTAATATTTATTAAGATGCATTTTTCAAATTTGGGTATGCGCATACATGGAGCCTTATTTAGAAAATGGATCCACTGGAAGTACTCATATACGTAGCCACATTCATTTTTAAAATCAAAATAGGTTAATGTAGAAAATAAAATAAATAAGGGAATAAATAAATGCATTTTGTCTTTTCATGTAAACCTAGTTGTTTTTTGTTGCAACATGATATGCAAATCAACATCGGTGATAATTTTTTTAATTCATTTGTGTATGTATATGATTTATAATAGAAATAAAAATTCTACAAACACTTATATTCATTTTTATCATCAATATAAAAAAAAAGTTTGAATATCATTTTTTGGCTTGCAGGCTTGATGGAATTTCTGCCAAAACAGTCGGGACAGTCATGTTTTGAGGGACCAAAACTGAATATTTTTAAAACATGTTTCTACCCTAGGTAGCCCTTTATTTCTAATTTCTAACCCAATTTGAATCATTCAATTTGTATTTGAAACGAAAAAGTTAGAAACAAAACATTTACAGGGTGTCTAGTGGGCAGCTCACGAACAGAGTTGAGACAGTCAGTTTTTGAAGGCCTAAATGAATGAATTTTTAAAACCTATTTCTACACTAGGTATCCCTTGATGTCTAATTTCTAACCCAATTTTAATCATTCAATTTTTATTTGAAACGAAAAAGTTAGAAACAAAACATTGACAGGTGTCTAGTGGGCAACTTAGGAACAGAGTTGGGACAGTCAGATTTTGGAGGCCTAAATGAATGAAATTTTAAAACATGTTTCTATGGTATATTCCCCTATGAATCTAGTTTACAATACAATTGGAATCACTCATTTTTGATATCGTATGGGGAAGTTATGATCAAAATATTGACTGTCTATCGTAAATCAGCACCCTTAAAACTATGTCTTTCTGGTTGTTCCTTACAGTATTTGACCTATCAATTCTTCTTCTCTTCAAAAAATGTTTCTATTGGAAATAAGTAAATGAATATACTTTCATTTCCAATTTTAATCACTCGGATCCGACATCAAACGAAAAATTTATGCTTGAAATATCAACTGTTGGTCTAAGCTGGGTAATCGAAAATGACTCTGTTATGCAGGTTGTTCTAACTAAAATTGACATAGCATATCATTGAATCTTTAAAAACTGTTTCTACTGGAGATGAATCTTTGAATTAGTTCTCATTTGGCTTTGGAATCACTCAAATTGGATGAAAAAAAAAGAAGTTGTGATTAAAACACTGCAGGTTAGCATGATTGGCCACTGCTCTCCCGCAGGTGACAAATAAATTTTACTTTGTTATTTTCTCCGTGGATTTGTTCTACAGAGTAACTAATTGTTAGTTTTTTTTGTATAATTTTTGGATTGGGGGAGCCCGATCACCTCTCTTTCTCCATGATTTATTTTTTTATTGCAGGTAGGCACTCGTTTTTTGCAAGTCTTGGGAAAATAAAGAAGGTCAGTTTATGGACAAGTGATTTTTGAAAGAAATTTTATAAAACAAAGGGAGTTTCATCCAACTCATTACCCAACGGATTCATAATAGAACAAATGAAGAATTGATTTTCATTTGAAGATTCATGTCATGTCTTCGCTGCCAAACCATTTTTCAAATAGATCATTTTTTTGACATAGCATTATAGTTGTTGTAACTCAATTTATTTATTTATATACTGTTTTTTGTTGTTTCTTTTCTAATTTCACTTATATTTTGTATTTCAGGTGTTGCTTCACTCAAAGTATAACTCATCCTCAACATCAATACAGTGAACAGTGAATTCTTTCTTTGCATGCTTGCATTTTATGCTTGTGCATTTTGCTGTTCCTTTTCTAAAGGGACAACATTTGTGTGCACTTTTGTTGTTTCTGCTGTTCCTTTTCCAAAGGGACGGCATTTTTGTTTTGCTGTTCTTTTTCCAAAGGAATAGCACCTTTTGGGTCCACGGTTCACTTTGCTGCTCATTTTCCACGGTTCATTTTGTTGTTCCTTTTCCACAACTCATTTTGTTGTTCCTTTTTCATATTTCGTTGTTCCTTTTTCACATTTCGCTGTTCCTTTTCAAAATGGAACAGCTATTGTTCCTTTTCGAAATGGAACAACACTTTTGCACTTTCACGATTTGTTGTTCCTTTTCGAAATGGAACAGCACTTTTGCACTTTCACATTTTGTTTTTCCTTTTCGAAATGGAACAACTGCTATTCCTTTTCGAAATAGAACACCACTTTTTTCACTTTCACGTTTTGTTGTTCCTTTTCGAAATGGAACAGCTGCTGTTCCTTTTCGAAATGGAACAACACTTTTGCACTTTCACGATTTGGTGTTCATTTTCGAAATGGAACAACACTTCTGCACTTTCATGATTTGTTGTTCCTTTTCGAAATGGAACAACACTTCTGCACTTTCACGATTTGCTGTTCCTTTTTGAAATGGAACAACACCTTTGCACTTCCGCGATTTGTTGTTCCTTTTTGAAATGAAACAACATTTTTGCACTTTCACGTTTTGCTGTTCCTTTTCGAAATGGAACAACACTTATGCATTTTCATGTTTTGTTGTTCCTTTTTGAAATGGAACAACACTTTTGCACTTTCACATTTTGATGTTCCTTTCCGAAATGGAACAGTTGTTGTTCCTTTTCGAAATGGAACAACACTTTTGCACTTTCACGTTTTGTTGTTCCTTTTCGAAATGGAACAACACTTTTGCACTTTCACATTTTGCTTTTCCTTTTCGAAATGGAACAGCTGCTGTTCCTTTTCGAAATGGAACAACACTTCTGCATTTTCATGTTTTGTTGTTCCTTTTCGAAATGGAACAACATTCCTGCACTTTCACGTTTTGTTGTTCCTTTTTCGAAATGGAACAACACTTGCATTTTTTTCCTTTTCTAAAGAAATGACACTTTTAGTTTTTGCTGTTCTTTTTTTCCAAAGGAACGGCATTTGCATTTTCACATTTTTTTGTGTGTATTTTTGTTTTTTTGGTATACAGTTTCTTTGCTACATAGACCACCACTTTCTTTCTGAGTGTTTTTGCTGTTCCTTCAAAAAAAAGCAACACTTTGAGAATATTTTTAAGAGCAACCCTTCCTTTCTCTTGTGGGATTATTCCTAGTTCATCTCAACCACATTTTATTGATTCCCTTTTATGGTATAAGGTACACTATTTTTATGAGGACAAGAATTATGGATTCTATTGAAGCAAGTTAATATCATTTACGTTATGATCTTTAACAGGACAGCTCCTTGATGATAGTTTATTTTCAAAAGAACATAATTATTTATATACTACTTTACTGCATTGTTTTCTGTTGAACATGATATTGATTAATCATCTTAATACTATGCTGGTTCCACCCTACATGGTTATAATCTTCTCTATCTATAATAAATGAGATTATGGGTATATTTTTCTATTGACATGTTCAACTTCTTCCATCATCCCTGCTCTTAAGGAGTACTGAGCCTCCCTCTTTTTTATCATAAAAATGTGTAATAACAACAAAATTTTGTTCACAGATGGAGGATAGGGGGTCTCATTATAAGCTAGCCTACCATGTTCATAAGGCTGTAACAAAGTGACATTCCCATTATGGCCACCACACCAGGGTTATGATCCATTGGATAGCCAAATTATCCTTGGAACAGGAGGTCTCATCATGAGCCGACCTGATCACTTTTGCTACTTCTTAGTGAATGGCAGTGTGGTTATCTGGTTACCACGCCAGCACACTGATCTCTTCTGTAGAACAACACTAAAACTCTCCATTTATAAATTGAGGATCCTGGCTCATGTGGGTTAAAAAGCAACCCTGCCGAGGCTATGGACGCATGCTGGCAACAGAGGCTCTGCTTATGGTATTGAATTTATATCTTATCGTTAATTATTACTATAATACCCTTTTCTTATTTTTTATTTTTATCAGAGAAGTTGTTTCCTTAATTTTTATCCCTATTTTGAACCTTTATGCATGATAAATTGTTTTATGATCAATCACATCATTTTTCAGCTGGAATACAGTCAGCAAAGCATCTTTTTGGCATATTGTCGTTCTTTTTTTTTCATAACTTATCATCAATCCAAAGCGTCCTATCTTTTGTTCATAACTATCTTTATACACTCTGCTCTCATTATAACCATAACTCTCGTCGTCCTATCATTGATTTGTGTACTCTACTGCAATATTGTTCATTCCCTTGTCTTGCCATCAACACAACACCTTTCATATGCTCTATGGTCATGGAATCCCTTTTCCAATTGGAGGGGGGAATGTATGCATTATGGGATTGCATGTGATATGATTACTGCACTCTGCCATAACTTGTTGATTTGATAAGTTTTTTTGATTGAAATTTTTGCATGCATCTTAATCTATTGCTATTTAAAACTAACACTATGGATTCAAGAACATAGTATGCAAAATAGTGATTTGTTTACAGGCAAACAACAAGTATGGGCAGAATTCTATTCGTAGCATGACCACACTATTGCACTTAACAGAAGAGGCTTGCGAACGTGAACAATTCTTCAGACATGATGTACTTGCCTGGATTCCACCTTTTGCATCACTTTCAGCACCAACTCTGCCTACATTATCTTCAACAAATTCCAATACATATATGTCATTCCACATTTTTATTTTTGGAGGTAAAACTTGAGGTAAAATAGCATAATTTTCTGATTTATTACGAATTTAGGAGAATTTAGTGAGAATCCATTTTGAGCATTATTTATCATCCTTCGTTCCACATCTTTACCACTTCCCATTTTTCAAAGGCATATCATCTTTCCATTTGGGGGAGTACTGCTTTCATTCATTTCTTTCTTATGCCCATGTCATTTCTATTCTTATCATCCATTACTATTCTTATTCATTCTCAACACCTCACTTATTCCATGATTGTTTTACACCAAGCATAGAATTCAACATATGGTAGCAACCACCTCAATTTGTTTTCTAGCATCGCATGAGGCCATGCTAATTTTTCAGAGAGGGGGAGGAATTGCTACGCATGATGGATGTTTTTTTTACTTTCTTTCTCATTCAAGGCATACAATTTCAGTGCAGAAATTGATTTCCATAATATTTTTAAAACTATGAACTCAATTCTTATGATTTTTGGAAAACACAGACGTATCATTAAAATATACAAACCCAGACAATTTCAAGTAATATTGGTTCATAAAATTTTGGAAATCATACACTTTCACCTACAGCTATTTTGTTTATATCTCATGATCCATGCATCAAAACGATCTGATTTTTGGATCATAGAAGTATTAATATAATTGAAATCTATTTGCACAATTTCAACAAAATCTGGTTTGTAGTTTTTGGGAAAATGGTTAATGAAGGTTGCTGTCATTTATATCATATTTTGTTGCAACTTCATTGTTATGCCTTCATCAAGATTGCTAAAATTGAATATTCATTAAGTGAGGAAGAATTCATTTGTTCTATGAGCTGAGATGAACAATTTTTTTTGCTTGGTTAACACATAGGTTTTGTCTTTGGGTTGCATGAGGACATGCAACATATTCAGTTTTTGTTGCATGAGAACATGCAATATATTCGGTGTGGGGGTGTGTTGGGTCGTGAATACGACCACTTTGTAACACTTATTTCATCCATTTTTACTCTTCTATATTATATCATTTGTTATAATTTATCATTTAAATCCATTTTATAAATGATTTATGCTCTTATGGATGAATATTATTTATCTTCCTTTATTTCTATTAAATTGATGATTATGCATGATTTTATCCATAATAGTTTTAATAAATTAGTTGTAACATTATTCACCATTTTTAGCCTCCAAGGTAATTTCCAGATTGAAGATTTGATCATTAAAAGTGCCAACTCAGAAATTCGTTGGAATAAGGAGTGACAGTTTTGTTATTGAGATTCTGAGCAAATGAAGAAGAATTTGGAAAATCTGGAACATGGGTTTTGTCCAAAACGGGCCCAATTAACTATAATGAAGAGAGGTTTTCCCAAATTTGACTTGTACTGAGAGAAACACAGGGTGCTTTGAGCATGATTTTCTTAGATTTGTTGTTGCGGCTGTCCTCCAAATCTCAGCTGCAAAGACCAAATTCGCCTTGCTCTTTATAAAAGTTGAATGGAAATATATTTTCTTGTTGATAAATTGGTTAGAATCAATCCAATTTTGTAATATAAATCTTGCTGTAATTATCTGTATTGTAACTTCTCTCTGATCTCTCTATTTAAACGAAAACAGAGATGAGAGAGGGGGATGGAAAAATGGTGGAGAATTGAGGATGAAGTAGAGATTCAGAATTGAGGATGGCTAAGAGAATGGAGAATTGAGGATTTAGAACTAGAGATTTTGAATTAAGAATTCATGATAGGATAGGAGGAAGAAAGGATTGTTTCATGCTGTAAGTCTCAAAGCTTCAGCTGATGTAATGATTTCACCATTTAATGATTAATACCTCATTTTGGAGTTGTTGTTCATTCTTTTTATCTGAAGTAACCCAGCAACATCCACTGGTGGCTAAGGGCCCAACCTCTGGTGGAGTACGTTGTTGCTGCTGTATATTATATCTGTAGTTCATGCATGGTTTTGCTTATTAGCTTTATTCAGTAATTTGGTATGTTATGTTATTTTACATCATGGTTATGTTATGTTTGATTTATGTTCAACTGATCAATATCATTCTCTATGCCAGGAATGTCATATTGATTCATCTTGACTTGGTAACGCATTGTTGTTCTTTTAATCATTGATATAACGTTGCTGATCCTTACAGAATGTTATTGCTATTCAATTACAGCGTAACTGTGTTGTGACCTTCATAAGTTGGTATTACTATATTCGTCTATGGTTTACGCTTAATTGTGATTGTTGTTCAACTAACATTGTTGTTCCATTACGAATTACAATCGTTCTTGTTTATAACTAAGATTGATGTTTGTGGTATCGAAGTCAGATTACTGTTTCTTTTAAAATTAAGGTGTTTTGTGTGTATTTTGGTTCACTGTACATTTATATTTGATCTTAAATGTTGTTCTATATTTCATTTCTAATTAATTTCCATTCTATTTCCGTGTGTTGTCTGATTTATTCTTAGAGGCAGGGGATTGCCATTTGATTTCCGTAGGATATGATTGACTGCATTTGATTTTGTAGACTAAGGCGTTGATGCTTCTTAAATTTAATTGCCATTACAGTTCTCGTTTTGTTGTTCCATTTCTTAGTTGTTGTTCCATTTCTTAATTGTTGTTCCATTTTCTGTTATTTGCGTTATTGATTGCTTTGGTGTGCAGAAGGATCTGGAACTGTAGTGGGCATTGGCATTTGTTGTGTAGTCCCCAGATTGATGATCTGTTCCTTGATTACTTCTGGTTGCATCAGTTTCCAAAGGGATGAGTTATTGTTACTGGACCCTTGACTGATACATTGCTTAGTTTCCAAGTGAATGATTTAGGCTTCAAGATCTTTTGCTGTAAGTAGATTTTATTTCCAGCATCCATTTACTCTTGTATTTTCTTAAGCTCAATACTACTAGCATTACTCTTGAATAAATAGCCGCATCGGATTAAGTACACTCTTGAAATAAAAGGTCGTCCCTGGGTTGGCAATTAATGTGAAGGTAATTAGGAGTTAAGAAGACCCTTTTTATTGCTCGACACAACCTTTACCTTTTTAAAAATTCCCAATTGAGCAAGCATGTTTAGATATCCAAAAATAACTTGATTTTTATTTTCACAGCTTGTGTTGTCCAATTGCAGATACAAAACTTCAGGAAGAATACCAAACCAATGAGAAAGAACATAATGGATTATATTTATTGTAAGATTTGCATCATTATCAATATCTGCAGCTGTGAAGTAAACCCTTGGCAACATCTTCCCATTAAAGACCATACATCCAACCAAGTGAAATTGAATAAAATTTTCTTCCTGTAATTTTTTTGGTATGTGGACAAAATGTGGCAGAAGTGTTTTCTTTTGGTCCATACCATCAATTATCAAACCCTAAATATTTATTTGGAGTATCATAACACTTTTTTCTACATCTATACAATTTTTTCCTTTCACTTGTTTGTTGATTGTGGTTCTCATGACGTGCTTTGACAATGGAATTTGAACATAAAATAAAATAAATCTATTAATAAATATATTTTCATAGTTGATAACTATCCAAATTTTAAAAATAATGTTATGAATGCATACCTCTTTCTGCCCCTTGAAATTTATCTCATTTTTATTGAAGAGAAGCACATGTACTGCAAATCCCCATCCTTCTCTTCTTAGAATATGAACATTGTTGAATTCATTCCTCCATATCCTTGCAAAATTTGAAGATATAATAAAATTACCATCTCCTTCATCACCTTCTGCATATTCTCTGTATAAGTTGTATATTTCTCATCTTGAGAAATTATCTGGAATATGTATTGTGTCCTTATTTGGCATACACTCTCCATGCTTTGAAAACAAGTCTTTCATCCATGACATTGCAATAATTGATGATGCTCGAACCTCTCTTTTATAACGTACTTCTGAACAATATGTAGGGTCTTTTTCTAATCTTTCTTGGATTCTTGACAAAAGATAATTACCAACTGAATGCAACATTTTGAAAGCCTTTCTACATATCAATACATTCCCAATATGATAATCATAACCTTCCAGTGTAGATTGGATGCAACCCACTAAAAATGAATTTTGCATGACTTTATTCATTGACAAATATTTCTTCCTTTGCTCTAAAGAAAACTTAAAATCCATATGTTTCAAGTAATCCTTTCAACAACATTCACTTGAAATCAGAACACCGATAGAACTTCTACTTGTGAGATATTTTGTCCTAACCCTTGTATAACTAGAATATTTTGGATTGATATGAAAAGGCCTACTCCTACTCCTAAATAGAATATTTTCTTGCAACATCTCCCTAAGTCCCTCATTTCTTTATTATCTATAGAATCATTTTCATCATCATTAGGAGGAATATTATACTGATGAAGATAGTTAGAAAATTCACCACCATCATTGCTTGGAAAATATTCATTACCATCCTCACATGAAGGAAATTCTTCACTACCACTATATGTACTTTTAAAATCCTAACTCAGATGAAATTCTTCACCACTTCATCCCTACTTTTGAAAACCTCCTTTGGAAGACTCAATTCATTATCACGACGACTACCTTTGAAACACTCACTTAGAGAAAATGCATAATTAACATTTGTGCCTCTAAAATTATCATTTGCAAGAAACTCTTCATCCTCCCCTTCATCACTGGTGCTCGCATAATCCTTAAGATTATGACTAAGTGGAAAATATGACTCTCTATCCATAGTTAAATTATCATTTTCACAAAGTTCTTCATGCTCCCCTTCATCAGTGGTGCTTTCATAATCCTTAGGATTAGGAATAAGTGGAAACTTTTAATTTCTATTTAATGGAAATTCTTCATCCTCCCCCACGTCAGTGGTTCTCTCATAATCCTTAGGATTAGGAAAAAGTGGAAACTTGGAATCTCTATTTACTAGAAATTGTTCATCCTCACCCTCCCCTTCACCAGTGGTGCTCTCATAATCCTTAGGATTAGGAATATGTGGAAACTTTGACTCTGCAAATTCTTCATCCCCCCTTCATTAGTAGTTCTCTCATAATCTTTAGGATTAGGAATATGTGGAAACTTTGACTCTGCAAATTTTTAATCCCCTACTTAATCAGTGCTTCTATCATAATCCTTAGTATTAAGACTATGTGGAAACTTTGATTCTTCAAATTCTTCATCCCCGCGTTCATCAACAATTCTCTCATAATCCTTAGGATTATGAGGAAGTGGAAACTTTGACTCTGCAAATTCTTTCTCCCCACTTCATTAGTGTTGCTCTCATAATCCTTAGGATTAGGACTATGCGCAAACTTTGACTTTGAAAAATTTTCATCCCCCCCTTCATTATTGGCGCTCTCATAATCCTTATGATTAGGAGGAAGTGGAAAATTTGACTGCCAAAATTCTTCATCACCCCCTTCATTAGTCTAGCTCCCATAATCCTTAGGATTAGGACTATGTGGAAACTTTGATTTTTGAAATTCTTTATCCCCCCTTCATCAGTGGTGCTCTCATAATCCTTAGGATTAGGAGGAAGTGGAAAAATTGACTCACTATTCACAGGAAATTCTTTTTGCTGCCCTTCATCAATGCTTCTCTCATCATCCTTAGGATTAAGACCAAGTGGAAAATTTATCTCTCTATTCATAGTGAAAGAATTCATATTACATTCATCAAAATGAATAGAGTTGTTGCATGACGAAGATGTCAATGCTAAAGAAAGAAAAATTCCACTATTAGAAGAATCCATGACCTTTAACGAGAAGATGTCGAATGATACAAATTCACCCTCTCCCAAAGACAATATATAACTTAGAGATTGAGAATTTCCCTCTAAATCCCGCCAACCCCCCCCAAAAAAAAAAAATAATAATTCGCCGAAAATTTTCCCTCCAAAGTTTACCCCCAAAAACTTTCGCTGAACATTTTCCCTCAAAAAATTTCGTTTTTAAATAGTTCCCTCCAAAATTTTCATTTATAGTTTACGTGAAAACATATTATTAAAATTTTGGTTTTGAAACATTTCACCCTAGCTTCTATTCAAAATATTGATAGAAACTCAAAACAATTTTTCTATTTAAATTATTTATCATTGACTATGTAACTAAATTAATTTTTATAATTCATATTTTTTTATCTCATAATGAATGAAAACTAACCTAAAGCCATAATATTAACTATATTTTTTATTTTATTTTTTAAGTTTAATCCCACATTCAAGAAATGATAAATCAATCCCACAATAATCTCTATAAAATAAAATTCATCGTTTCTATTCATCACATCACATCATGTCATCTCGGTCTTGTTACAAAGTTTGTAGCGATTTTGCGAAGGAGTTGCATTGTCATAGATAACACATTCAATGGGAGTTTTACGCATTTTAAAGGTTATTTTTCTTTCTATTTCGACTATTTATAGAAGAATTTGGGGAAATTTTGTGGTTTTACGAGAAACACCACATAACACACTCTTTTGTTTTATAAGGATGAAAAGGAAAAAAAATCAAATTTGTAGGATTTTTAGGAGAAAAATTAACAATTTTTTTTAATTTTAGGTTTTTGAAATGCAAATGGGTGTTATTTTTTATTTTTATTTTTAATTTCGTTTGGGGAGCATTAAAATTCTTGCATGGAAAAAAGAAATTGTTTAATTAGAAAAAAAAAATACTAAATACATTTTTTTTGTGATATATTTGTATTTTTTAATTTTTTATTTTTATTTTAAGTGAAATTGTATTTATTACACTTTATTAATAGGTTTTTATATTTTTTTATTCTTATTTCGTTTTTTAAATTAAAATATATATTTTTGGAAAATATTCAAATTTTTTAATTTAATCTAACTTTAAAAAATAGAGTTATATATATATATATTATGTTTTTCTAATTATTAAAAAAAAAATATTAGTTTTTTTATTAAATATTAAAAAAAAAAAAAAAAGATCAGCCTTTTGGCCGCTGGCCAGGGGCCCAATGGGCGACGGGGTTGTGTGAGCATCCCTCTACCCGCCAGGGGCCATGGTCAATGACCAAAGGGTGATTTTTATTTTTTTTAATAAATAATATATAATTAAAATTCGAAATTTAAATATAAAATAAAGTAAATTAGAAATAAAAATTTTATTTAGATTTAATTACAAAATTTTTATATGATTCAAAATATTAAACAAAATATATATATAACTTTTATTTATATATATATATATTATATATATATATATAATATATATATATATATATATATATATATATTTGTTTTTCAGGAAGACGACATCAAGGAGGTCTTTGTGAATATGTCTGGAACAAATACAACAATTCCATCATCTAAAGTTGTAGGTGGACACACTTCGAAGAATGTCGATAATACCTGAACTGAGAAACATCGTAAAAGTCGACCAACTGGCCCATCAAGTACACCAAAATTTATTTCTGAATGGATGAATTCGCGAGAAATAAATAAAATAAATTTTACATGACATGTTAAAGATGTTGAATTTGATGATAGTACACATCTCTATCTATACTGTGGTATGATTTACATGGGTGAACCGTATGAGGTGATAGGTAGAGTACGAGACATATGTTTGGTGCCGAATTCAAATAATGTTTATGTTCTTGCAAAATTTCTCAAGTCACATGAAAATGTTAGATATCATCTCTCAAAAACAAGTATGGCACAGATGAAGAATCTACGCCATTGTGTGAAGAAATCTCATCCAATATTTCAAAGAATATTGTAAGTATGCTTATTTATATTTCTGTATAATGTATTATTGTAAGGATCATTAAATTTTTTATAAATGATTGATTATTGACATATTGTATTTTCTTCGATAGTATTTTGCTGAGAGTATTTCAATGATGTTGGAGGGTATTAATTATGTGGAGCCAAATATTATGAATGTGATCAACAGTTTCCATATAGACTCAGAACAAGAAAAGAGAATGAAGAAAAAATAAACAATCCATGACATTGCAATGGTACATATAGGGGATCAACAAATAATCCATACGGTGGGTCAATCTAACAAAGGTAAGCATGTTTCTTTTGAAGATGTGGTAGTTGTAGATGAAGTTGAAGCTCAAAAATATGTTTCCATTAGTGAGGAGGAGGTTAGAACTGTTATTGAAAAGGATAAAATAAATAAAACACCGAAAACAAAATGCCCATGGATGTCGCTCTTCCACTTGATGATGAGGAGATTATTTATGTATAAGAAGATATGTTAACTAGGAAGAAGAAGAAATAAAAAATTGGTGAATATGTTAAAATCATAAGAAATAGTGAAGAACAAATTGAAAGTTCTAAAGGCAGCAAAGAAATCATAACATCGGGTGCTGATTTAGAGGATGGCATTATGAAAAAAAAATAAAATGCCATTCGGAATCAGTTGAGGAAAAATAAATTGATTAATGGTGACAAAACATTTGAGCTTAATGTCACCCACTTCTATAGGTTAGATGAAAGACAATCTCAATATCAAATTAGAAAGACTCATCACCTACATGTTCATAATTTGAAAACATTGTTCAGGTACAATCCATATGCACATGTGGTGGATTATGTGGTTCTTATTGATCCAAATCAAGTTCCCAATAAGGAGGAATTTGATAGGACACAATGTTTTGACTACAAATATTAGGTAATTGGAGGAATCCATTCAGCAAAGGCCAAAATACAATTGATCGACGAATATCATGGAAACTATCTTTTTGAAACAGTGAAATGCATCATTTATATTGGTTTACCAAAAACAGAGGCAAAGCTATTGGCATGGGATCATAATGCGAATAATGAGTATAGAATGTCTATGAATTTCATCAAAAGGGTCAGATTTATTCATAATGAATTTTTAGAAAAATATGGTGGGGATAAGACAAAGGTCAGTTTAAGATTTCAAAAGAAATGTTGTAATAAAACATGTTATCAAATTGAGGATATAATCAAAGAAAAAGGTGGGAAAGTAAATTCATAACTATTCATAGGCATAGATAACATTTCCCAGTTGACATTTAAAACAGGGGAGATATGTGAATTGATTGATGACATTTTCGAAATGTGGGAGAATATTGCCATAAAAAAATCAAAAGGTTAAAAAGTCTAAACCCATAATATGTACCAACAGTAAGACACATGCTCAAATGAAGCAACTTCCAGATGATATGACTATCACACCTTGGAGAACATTGCAATGAGTAAAAGATGTCAAACTAGACAAAACATTATTATGTGCTATGAAGTTAGGTGAATTGTCATTGGTGGAAATGTGCTCAAAATTTCAAAAGTAAGTTTGTTGAATTACTTTTATTTTTTCTTGGATTATAATTTTCTTTTAAATATAACATATGGTTGTTGGCATTATTTGTTATACATATCGCTATATTAATAATTTTTACTTTATTTATTTAGTCATAAGATTTATATGAAAATACAAGAACATATGGTTAAAATTTTGAATGAAGAGAGTTGGAATGATGTTGTGCTCAACTACCCAGAATCAAGTTCTAAAACAACAATTAAAGAGTTGTATCTTGCATTCAAAAAGGTATGTTTATTTTTACATTAATTTTATTCATATAATTTTTTATTTTATTTTATTAGTTATACTTATATTTGTTTATTTCATTAAATATGTCAAAGAAGGATGCAAATGGAGTACCAAATACTTTCAAAATCTCCATTTAAAAAATTAAGTTGGAAAGGCTGAGAAAGCAACATCTTAGGAATGTTGAACTTGATCTTTCTTTTACTCATTTCATTTGGAATGGGCTGGACAATATCCAATATCAAATAATACAAGGTGAATGTGAAGACATTGAAAAAAGTATTGCAGACATTCCTCATGGTTTCAATTTCCCAAACATTGGATATGATAGTGAGCCTTACACTTATCAAGATTTTAATAAAGTGGTTACGGGCTTTCAAGAATTCACAACATCACCACTTTGGAGATTTGTGACATTTCATTCAGATACACAATTTGGAATGTTATTAACAAGCTTCAAGAGAAAATCAAACTCAAGGATGCAACTTACATGGTAAGACATTGATTAGCCAATTACAAATGATTGTGAGTTCATCCATGTTGAATGTTGGGCAAAAGATGATAGCTATAAGTCCATTCTTCTGAACCAAGTAGATGGAAAGAGTCATAGCCAAGTACTGGTTCATGATGATGTCTTAAAAAAGTTAACATATGAGGATAAAGACGCAAAAGGAGAAATAGTTAACATTTATCAAAAACCACAGACATTGATTAATTATCTTATAGATTTATGTCCAAATGAAGGAGATTGGAGTTTGGATTTATTTTCATGTTCAGGTAAGTTTTATTATATAAAATTGAATTTTAATATTTTATTTTTTTGTTTTTGTGTTTATGCTAATTTACTTGCTTATTTTTTTTTTGCTTGATGATTAGGTACAACACTAGCATGTTGCCTACAAAATGGAATAAATTGCATTGCGTTGAAAGAGATCCACTACAATGCACTTTTATTCAACAAAGGATTAATGCTTTTCAATTTCTTCTAGATGCAATGCAAGAAGTTGGTTTGAGGAAAGGAGATTTTAATAAATCACTTGTGGCAAAAAAGGCAAAAGAACCTCAACCACCATTATATGGAATGATTGGAAAATGACACTTTGGGAGATTTGCAGACATGAATGACCCATTAGAAGAGGAAAATGAGGAAACTCAAGCAGGAAATATTGTGGAAGAAGAAAATAATGAAGATGAAGAAGATGATGAACATGGATTATATGATATTGTTGATGACATTTAAGTTATGATTGCAAATCAAACTCAATTTTGAGAGATCTCCCTTAGTTTTACTTGTAATGTTTTGACTTTGAGATTTTATGAGAATAATGAGCATTTAATTATTGTTGTTATATGTTCAATATTTGTATTATCTGATTTTCACTTTATTTTTATGTGAATCATTTTTTTTGTTGTAAAAAACTTGTGATTACTATTATTTTTTAACATAAAATTCATAAACAATGCTATTTAAAAAAAAAAAAAATTGTTAGGATTTTCCCATAAAAATCATTTATTTGACATGTCATTTTTGACAAAATGTTTGAAAATGTGTAATTTTTTCATTATATTTATATTGAAAATGTGTTTTTTTGGTCAAATGTTTAAAATTATTGTTTTTTAGTGACAATTATTTGATGTCCATTGAAATATTAATTAATATTACATAAACATATAGAAAATATTGACCATATTTTTGTTTTCTTAACGACGCGAAAAAATTAAGATTTCATTACAAAAAAAAAAAAATGAAGATAAAAATGAAAACACACAAATACAAAAATACACTTAAAAAAAAAATCTTACGAGAAGAAGAAGGCATTAGAAAATTTAAAGTGTCAAAAACCAACCCTCTAAAAAAAGGGGTTGATGTTGCATCAACACTTTTCAAAATCAGCATGAAAATCACTAACATCTAAAAAAAATGTTCATACTTGATACATAAGAAAATTTAAAGTACCAAAAATATGCTAAAAAAGAAAAAGTGTATTCTGCATCACCAATTTTTAAAATTGGGTGATTTTTGGCTACCTCAAGAAAAAGGGTACTAGGTCATTTTCTTGTTTGATCGGTAACTATGTTTTGTTCACAAAATTGTTCATGTATATGAGGAAAAATTTCATATGATACTTATGTGTATGATATAGTAATTCTTATTTCTTCACTCAATCTTGCTTATTTTGTATATCTTCGAACTAAAACTTGACTCCTCCCATATAGTCTTGTACATAACCCCAAACTCATGATAATCAGTGGAAAATTATTATCTTTACAATATGAAAATATATTTTTTGTTTTGAATATGCTTTATTTTGTAGGCATGGAATTTGTACTATACATAGAAAAACATTTTACATTGGAATGCTTGGTGGTTACAATTTATGAATGAAGAGTGACTAATCTGATGATGGGAATTTTTCTTTATGATATGCTCAAGTAACTCTTATCTATGATAGTTTGTGATGTATATTATGTTTCCTATGTTTCCTTTGACCTTGGTAATATGGAAACTTTGTTCTTATACAATGTAGAGTGAAATGGAGTATGAGTTTGACTTAAACATGCCTATCGATGTATTGATATTTTCAAATGTCTCCTTTATGGCCTTGATCTATATTTCATTAAAATCCTATGTTTGGTTGAGTTTATGTATGTTTTTTCTTATTTCCATGAGTATTATTCAATAAAATCAAGGATTTCAATGGCTACCATTTTGACTATTGAAGAGTATAATTTGAGTCTTTATGAGTATACGATAGTTTCAACATTCATACACTTATTAGTTGAAGTTTGGAAAGAGAGTTGAAACCTGTTGACAGTTTTGGACTCGCCAACATCAGGGGATCACCTCGATATGAAGTCCTAACTAGACCTCACATTGTTTGGTGTGGGAGTCCCATCTGGTACGATGGCCTAGTTGCCATTATCTTAAACATTTGCCTCAACTCTTGCTTGTCAGCCAAGGAGAGTGGTCTTCTTTGTCTTGCAAGAAATGAGGTTCACGTGCTTGGTGATTGTAAGTGTCCCTTGTGTCAATGGTTCTTTCACCATAGAGGGAGAGGGTGGGAGTGAGTCCCAAGCGAGATGGGAGAACTCCAAACTCTGATATGAATGCACAACACAACAGGATGTGCACAGCTTCCGGCGCAACAATCCACATGGATGTGGCTGTCACAGAACACAAGGGAAGATAACACATATAACACTCAGCGGATTAGTCCACGCAAGTACAATGGTTGTTATGGCATGTTTTATGTGAAAAGTCTGTCTAATGTCTAGGAGAGTAGTCTACATGGGTAAGACAGCGTTAAAAACATATACAACACATTTTCGTTAACATATATGTATTAAAATAAGTGAATTATTTCAAGTGTTAAATACAAATTAAAGAAACATGTATTACAAGTGTTAAATATTACTCTTACAACAGTTACAACACATGTGTGAAAACGTGCTGGCCTATGAGCAGGCTTCTGAATTAAGTGAAAGTTGCAAGACACAACGTTACACCATAAATCACTAACCCTATGTGCGTAGAGTTGGACCCACTACTTACTCCTCAAAGAAAAGATTATAGACTCTCTAGGCTATGTGGGAGGAGCTGAGGTGAAAAAGTATTTTGCATGTACAAATGAGGGGGTATTTATAGCCAAGGATGAAACTAACCCTTAAGGTTGTTCAACTACCCTCATTACTATTTGACTTCCATCAATTTTCAAATTTACATGACTCTTCATACAACAAGTGGGTCTCTTGGACATCCATGTTACATTACATTGATTGATAGTATGGCCCATAGTAGAGATGTGGATGACATGACTCATGACATGACTCGACATGACAATGTTGGTACATTCGTGTTGTTGTTGGTGTGCATCTTGAGCTGTAGTGCTGTTGGGTGATAAATGTCCTCATTTTGTGTCACAGCTGCACCTTCGCATGGAAAAGTGCATGGATTCTTTGATGGTCATTGGTTCTCTTGATGTTGCATTCACACATTTCTCCTTGATTGTATGTTGGTAATATTGACAGGTCGTCTGTTCGAAAAAAGTGCATGTTCGTCTATTTGTTCGTTCGTGAACACATCTTACATGTTTGTTCATCTGTCTGTCTCCAAACACATCTTTGCATGATCATATGTTTAGAAGAACATCTCTTTGCATACATCGTCTGTTCATCCATTGGTGAACCTGTCCTTCTTCATGTGCTCCCTTTGCTCATCCCCTCCATCATCACACCATGCTTTTTTGCGTACCTGTGTCTGCAGTCACTCATGATAAGATGACATCAAATCCATAAATGTCCTAGTCTACCATGATGTATGATCATTTTGGATGTAGGTGACCAGGGGAGGTGACAAGGTTGCAAGGCAGGATGGAGGCCCTGGTCACTGTTGATGAAAACTATGCAAGACTCACTAGATGATGAAGATGGGCGATCCGGATTGACAGTGAGTGTCCACAGATTCTGGCTCAACTGGAGGAAATGACTACATAGTTTTTGGGAGGAATAGTCCAGGATATGAGAAGGTTGGGAAACGAAAATCTACGTATTTTCTAGAATGAGAAGGAAATGGGAGCTTGGTAGCAAAAACTGTGCAATTCCTTATGCGAACTGGAAGTCAACTTCTGGGAGCTTTGCAGAAAAAACTGTGCAATTCCTAGAAGGAATTGGCAGTCAGTTGTTGGAGCTTGGTAGAAAAAGCTACGCAATTATTGACGGGAATTATCAGTCAGCTCTCGAGAGCTGCTACCAGGAAAAAAGATGTTGGGGGTGGGAGGCTAGCCTGCTAGTCACCTCTATGCAGTTTCTGAGATGAGTGGACTACTAGGCAATAAAGGAATTGGTCATGAAGACTGCACAAATTTCTTGGTGAGCAGTTGGTCGACTATCAAGAGGGCTGGTTGGAAAAATTGCACAACTTTCTGAGGGAGACACTGATGGGAACTTGGTGTCTTTCTGGCCTGTTTGTACAACTTTCTCAGTCTAAAGAGAGGGAAAATTTTGCATCCTTTGCACAATTTTTGAGGGGATTCAATCCCGGGGTGGCTACCGGGTCAACCTCCCTTGTTGACTAGCATGAAGGTTGATCGATTTGCTTGAGGGAAACATAGCCTGAAATGGATTTCTTGGTGCTTCTACGTTGTTGTGGGTGAATTTCGATCCAGTCGATGGTGAGGTGATGGTCCAGTTGTTAGAGGGGAATTCGGTTGCCAAAACTTGAACAAAGCAAGTAAATGTGTGAACGAGCGAAAGATTCATATGTGATCTTGAAAACTCATACTTACATGACTTGATGATGAGACGAATCAAACCATTTAGACACACATAATCAACATGTCTAACCAACGGTGTAAGCGACAAGCACAACACTTGTGATTGATCATTGTTCGACTATGACGACACTTGCGAGAAAGTGAATTTTACTCTGTGTGTGAGTGTGACAAATGTTTTCATAGTGAACACAACAAGCATAGACGAAGCGGAAACTTTGAGTATAACCAGAACATGGTTGCAAGCATGACTTTAACATCAAAATGCAAAAACTTGGGTGAAATGATCAAGAAAGTTTGGTGTGAAGACTCACACGAGCTCACGGGGTGAACCCGAGTGTATGCAGTCATCAAGTGAAACTCTCAAGGGAGACTCTGAAATTGGGTGTAGGCCAAAATTTTGGAGGGTGGTTGTAGCCGCTACAACAAAAGCATAGATAATTTTCTCATTTTCCAAAGGTCACCATTCACAATATAGGTCTTGGCTATCACAAAAAAACAAATGATACTCAAGGGAGATGTGAGCATCAACGTCACTAAGACATTAGAAAAGGAAAATGCAGAAAAATATTAAAGGCTATGCTAAGATTCTCAAATACTCCATCAATTATAATGAAAGAAGTAGTAGGAAATGAATTGAGTACCAATATAAACCTGATTATTATCATAGGAAAAACAAGAAGAAGCTTAGAAGAGTTGTTCCACTAAGAAGGTCTTTCACATACCGGTACCAAACTCTCTTCCTTGGCTATTTTCTTTCTTACAATATTTTTTTCATAAGCAATAGGCTGTAGATATTAACAAGAAATGATCATTTGAGAGATACAAATAGAGAATCTTATAAGACCTCAAAGAATTATCATGTGAGAAACAATTGTAAAATTCCTCATGAGTTTTTTGATCGAAACTATACTTAATTTCCTCCCCTAGTTGATTGCAATACTAAATGTTATAAATACAATGACTATGGGCAAAGAGCACATGATTATAAAAGTAGCCTAATAAAGTATCCCAAAAAAAATAGGGAAGAATATGTTCATACCAATAATAGAGAAGAAAACACAAAGGTGTAGAAAAGGAAGCATGAAGAACATAAGAAGGGAAGATTTTGACTTGCACTATATCCTAGAAAAGAATGAAGCTAATGGTACATTGGTAGTAGATGTTGAAATCACATGACAAGAGATCATAACAAATTTGTCCTTCTACAGGAAGAAAAAGGACAAAATGTTACATTTAGAGATAAAACTTCTACAAGAATAGATGGAAAAGGTATGGTTAGTCTTGATGTTGGAAATACTAAATCATATAATATATTGTATGTTAAATGGTTTAAACAAAAAATTATATGTGTCAATCTGATCCAGGTGGATATTGGTGGCCACCCACCAAGTCCACTTGGATCCCCACCATTGTTTCTTTTAGCTTTTTAGTTTCCTTAATTATAGCATAGTTTACTATTTTTAGCAATTTTTTGGGTCCTAAACTTCTGGAGTCGTTTTGAGGCCTTAAACGACATTTTTTGGGAAAACTAGGAGCAACATGGATCCATCAACTAATGTTGCTCTTCCCAAAGTTGTATTTCTCAGATACATCTTTCTAACGAGATATTGTGTGCATCAAATAGATATAGTATGCCAAAATTACGACCCCAAGAAGTTGATGTAGCAATTTTCCCAAACGGGGCCCATAGTTTGGTGTTTTATCTTCTACGATTAGGTTTTTGGATGTTTAGGGTTTTCCATTGTTTCTCAACAATAAATAGGCCTTCGAGCCTCATTGTAACACAATTTAGAGGCATGTAGCCACCACCTCTCTTCTTAGGGATAAGCTACCATCGCCCTAGCTAGTTTATTTATATTTCTATTTGTAAGCATATTTTAGTATTTTACAGTAATGAAATGAAGTATTACTTCTGCTGAATATCTATATGTATGGTTATATCTGTAATTTGTTGCATTCTTATTTAGATATGGATCGGTGGTATCAGAGCAGTCTACTCTTTCTATGTCTTTCTTTGCATGTCCCCAACGAGGTCGGGATATAAGGAGTTAGAGCTTGAACAAGTCGAACCTTTGCAAGACCAGTCTCGCAAATCTCGACGGCCTCCCATGGTCGATGAAAAGAAAGATGAGGGGGTAAGAGATTCTATCAAAATCTTGCTCGAAGAGGCCCTCGAGCGACAAAGTAAAGTGATGATGGACAACTTTTCACAGATCCTTCAACGTCTACACAGGGGAAACTCATCTACTTCCAACAGCTACTTTGGAAGCGCCACATCCCCAAAGGTACAAGTTAACTTTGACATTCCCAAATTTGAGGGTCAGATAGATGCAGACGCCATAGACAAATCTTAAATCTGCTAGAAGGGTATTTTTCTATTCATGATTTTTCTGGCCAGGGAAATATTACTTCGCTCTTCTCAAAGCTACCCTCCATGTCAAGGACTGGTGGGAAACCTATTGCGAGCAAAAGGATGAAAGTATGACCTCACTGTTTTCAGTAGTATCCACTTGGAATTCATTCTGGATTGCCATCAAGGAGCACTACTACCCTACCGGAAGCTATGAGGATCAATACATAAAGCGGACCACACTGCGGTAGGGAAGGGACCAAGACATGTCGAAGTTTACCAATATTTTACATACCCTTCACAAAAAATTGGGTATCAAGGATTCAGAGCAGCATTTGGTACTCAAATACCACGATTACCTACACAAGTACATCCAGGAAGAAACAAAATTCTTGAACATCTCCTTGCTCAGCACAACATACCGATATGCCATCAAGATCAAGCAAAATTTTAAACAGAAGAAGCGAGACTTTGGATCTGTGAATCTGAAGAAAGGGAAAGGTTCCCCCAAATCGTAGAACAAAGGACAAAGCCTAGGCATGGCGTCCCAAGACAACCCACCAAAGTTGCAAGCAAAGAACAATGTTGCGAAGCCGAAAAGTGACATGGGAAAGTGGTGTGAGTTCCATAAGAGCTCCACTCAAAAGACAAGTGAGTGTCGGGCCAAGCAGTCACTAGTGGTGGAGCTAAAGGTTTCAGAATCAAATGCATGTTATGAATCTAAGTCAGAACCCCAAAAGGGGAATGACAAAGGGAAGCAGATTATCGATTCAGTGCCAAATTCCATCGTTGCCACCACGAAGATCCAGAAGGAGGAACCCAAAGATACAGAGGAGGAGGAGCGTCTCTTCCACTCGCAGATGTGGGTAAAGGGCTCCTCGCTACAGTGCATTGTTGACAGCAGGAGCCAAAAGAACCTCATTTCAACAAAGATTGTGAAGTGGTTGGGCTTACTGACCACAACACATCCACAACCCTACACCATTGGGTGGCTTCACCAAGGACGAGATCTTCACATGAGTTAGCAGTGTTGCCTTCCATACAACATCAAGCCCTTCATGGATGAGGTATTGTGTGACGTTTCTCCCCTTGATGTTTGTGATGTACTATTAGGACAACCATACTTGTGGAAGTGGCATGCTCTATATGAATCAAGGCCCCATGCTATTATTGTTACTTTGGGAAATAAGTCTTATAGGATACCGGAGGTAGCATTGCCTACCACCATCTCTTTGGTTACTGCAAAAAAATGCAGTAAGCTCATTTCCAAAACTGGGAAATTTTTTTTCTTGATGATACGTCCTCAAGGAAAGAAGAAGATGGTGGCCACGACCTCCAGAAAAGGCCCCTCCGCATGACAACTATAGATGGACAAGGTCATGGAGGATTACGAGGACATCTTCACCTCCCCCACAAGGGTTCCTCTGCACTGTTAGGTCAAGCACTCCACCGATCCGACCCAAGGTGCATCACTGCCCAATGGATCAATCTATTGGCATTCCATTCTAGAAAATGATGAAATCAAGAGGCAGATTCAGGAGTTGCTACAGAAAGGTCACATCCATCCAAGTTCATCACCCTGTGGGAGCCCCATCCTATTGTTACAGAAGAAGGATGGGACTTGGAGACTCTGTATTGACTATCGAGTGGTGAACATGACCATTGTCCATAATAGGTACCCGATCCCACAGATTGATGACCTCCTGGACCAACTGAAGGGGGAAAAATATTTCAGCAAGATCGATTTCAAGTTAGGATATCACTAGGTACCAATCAAACCCTCCAATGTGTGGAAGATTTCTTTCAAATCCAAGGAGGGCCTTTTCAAATGGTTGGTTATGCCTTTTGGATTGATGAATGCTCCTGCAACCTTGATGAGGCTAATGGATGACATCTTGCAGCCATTCACCAACTCATTTGTAGTGGTATACTTGGATGACATCCTAATCTTCAGCCAGAGTTGCGAAGAGCACCTCCACCACATCCAACAGGTTCTCTAAACACTGCGGCAACACAAGTTATGTGCCAATTTGGAGAAATGCACTTTTGGCATGACCCAGGTTCAATATCTTGGATACATTATTGATGAATGGGGGGTGCATGTGGATCTAGCCAAGATCCAAGTCATTCAATATTTGCCATCTCTAACCACTGTGACATATCTTCGCAGCTTTCTAGGTCTTGTCAACTTCTACTGGAGGTTCGTGTTGGGATTTTCTTATATCACTTGGCCCTTGAGTCAAGTCACCAAGGGAGGAGTGAAAGAAAAATTCTTTTGGTCTGAATCTAAACAGAAGGCATTCATAGAGTTGAAATATCGCCTCTGATCGGCACCAGCGCTTGCATTACTAGACTTGCAACAACCATTTGAGGTCGAGATAGATGCCTCTGACTATGCTATTGGGGCAGTCCTTACTCAACGTAGGAATCCAATGGCATATCACAGTGAGACACTTTCAGACACAGTCCAGAAGTATCCCACTTATGACAAAGAGATGTATTCCATTGTGAAGGCCTGCCGAAAATGGAAGCATTACATTTTGGGGAAGGAAATGGTCATTCACACATACCACTAACCTCTGCAGTTCATACAGACCCAAGGGAAATTGCACAATGATCGCCATCAGAAGTGGTCCTCATACCTGTAATAGTTCCATCTTAATATCGAGTATAAGAAGGGAAACACCAATAATGTTGCAGATTGCCTCAGTTGACCACCGATCATGGCGTTAACCACTCTGCTCAGCTCTTTTGGGCACGAGACTTATGATTGGCCACTTCTCTACAAAAGCGACCCAGAATTCAACCACACATACTAGACACTCTTGGAGGGTCAGCATGTTTCAGATTTTCACCTCCAAGATGCCCTGTTATGCCACGTGGGTCACCTTTTTGTTCCTTCAATCCAGCGTGCCAAGATGATTTTGGAATCACACTACAGTCGGGTTTCTGGGCATTTTGGGGTCGAGAAAATAGTGGCAGTACTGCAAAAGTATTTCTATTGGTTGAATCTTTGACAAGATGTCGGGAAGTACATCAGATCATGCACTGCCTGCACCATTTCCAATTGAAACTGACCATCAAGAAGCAAGGCCTCTATACCACATTTCCTACCCCTAGTCGACCTTGGGAATCCATCTCCATGGATTACATGGCGGGCCTTCCTTCTACTAATCATGGAGATGAATGTGTTCTTGTGGTCTTTGACAGGTTCTAGAAGATGGCCATTATGGCAGCCTACAAGAAGAATATCACAATGGAAGCCACTACTAAACTCTTCTTTGAATGAGTGTGGGTAAACTTTTGGATCCCATAGTCTATCATCTCAAATCAGGATAGCATATTCCTCAGTGCATTTTGGTCCAATATCCAGTTGATGCTGGACACCGAACTCACTAAGTCCACAGCCTTCCATCCTCAAACAAATGGCCAGACAGAGGTTGTCAACAAGATGATCATACACATTATGTGCATGTACAACTCAAAGCATCCATGCACATGGGATGAGAGCCTCCCATATGTTTACCACAACTATAATCGGGCTCTCCATAGCTCGACTGACCATAGTCCTTTTCAAGTGCGTTTGGGATTTTAGCCACTATGCCCCATGGATGTGGCCATGCCATTTATAGCTACTCACGCAGATTTGGCTCATTTCCAGTTCGAAACAGATAAGGCAAATAGTTTCATTGAGCACATCCAAAATATTCGCCAGTAGGTCCACGATATTCTGGAGAAATCAAATGTCAAGTACAAGCAGTGACATGATCAACATTGGGTGCCAAAAAAGTTTTAGGTGGGTGAAAAATTCTGGTTGAATTTGCAAAAGGAACGCCTTACCCGAGCCTATCAGAAACTCAGACCACTCTGATATGGTCCTTACACCATTAACAAGGCTCTGGGAGACAATGCATTTGAGCTCAACATTCCCCCATGTTGGGCATGGAATCCCCCCACAGCATGTTTTGGGGCTCAAATCCCAAGTTTTCAGTAATATTATTGTAAAGCCCCGTGAATTTCGGGCACAGAATGTATGTTAGAGTCATAGTGCTGTCCGCCCTAAGTTTGAATGTAATGTCAACCTACCCATGGTCCGCGGAGCATGGGATTGTATAAATAGAGAGAGGCTCTAAGTTGTAAAGACATAATAAGGGGATCATGATAGAATAGGATGGATAGAAGGAGATAGTGAAGCATAGAAGAAGAGTCTAAGTGTGTCTTGGGTCATAGTAGTAGTAGGAAGAGGCTCTGCAGCTGAGTGCGCAGAGGCCTAGTAAAGTCTGCAGCTGAGTGCGCAGGGTAGAGTTGAGTCTGTAACGAAAGAAAAGATTAATAAAGAAAGGTTTTGTTACAAATTTTGTGCATCTGGTCTGAGTTATTACATGTTTAATCTCATTTGTAATTATATTTTTTATTTACTGCGCACACTTTTATGAATTGTGAATATTGTTAAGTATAACTAATAATGTACAAATAAACTAAGTTAATAAACTAATATCAAGCTACTAGTAAGGACATGGGTAATAACATTGTTCGACCCCTGAGTAGGGTTGTGCAAAGGTAGCATCTCAGGCTGTGAGGTATGAGTAAGTGTGCATAGCGATGTGGGTGCAGGGTCGAACTGCGACCACTTGAAACCATCAGACATCTGTAGGGTGGCGAAACTTGGTTCTAGCACCCTCCATAATACTTCGGGTGAGACATCAGTCTGCGCTTCGTGGACTGTTGCTGAAAGGACAAGTAATACCGGGATTTGTTTCGCTAAACCACCTTTGAACTTGGGTCAAGCCCCAACAAGCCAGCAAAAGGTTTTGTTGTTGGGACTGAGATTTGCATAAGGGATGTTTGATGTCGTGTCACTAGAACCTAACAAAGAAAGAAAATTAAGGGTGGTTGGATAGAAAGTTTCACGAGTTCGCGGTGCATGAAAACAGGAATCCACGAGTATCAAAGGAACAGTGGTTGGAGTGCTACTTATATACAAAAATCCATGAATTTTTTTTTTCATCCTTCCCCTCTGAGTTGTAAGAGTGGATCGGGAAGATAGCAGATAATCAGGAAAGTTGTAGACTCGACAAATTGATTGTGTGGTCTCCAGAATTGGTCTGGAGACTAGAAGCATCGGAAGACAATGTCATGTGCATTGTGGACCATTGGCTCAATTGAATTATAGGAGGGTTTATCACTGAGTTCGTGGTAGATACCACTATCAGCTACAGTGAGGCAGAGCGGCGCTTCCTCAAGCGACTGCGAGGTAAGTACATGAAATCATTGAACACTTGGATTGAAATGCTATTGTGTGAAAATCAGGTTATACGAATAAATTCATGTTTGAGACTACGCGAAGTGGGAGGATATATAGAAATGAAGGTAGCGCAGAGATAGAAAATAGCCCCTCGATTTCACCGTGGAGGGAAAGTGAGGAAGAGCTCTCGAAAGTTTCTTTGAGAAGCATGATCAATCTAATAAGACAGTGAATTTCATGCATACCACCCCCACCTACACCTCCATCGGTTTCACAATCATCACCCCCATCTCTGTCCACACCGCCTCTGCCACCACCACAGTTCAATATGGAAAGCGCGATAAAATTGCTGGTACTCAGAGTAGGGAACAAAGATTTGCACCAATTTTGGTTCATAATAAAGGCTGTATGGGAAGCACAAGGAGTTGTGGATGAAAATATAAAAAAGGAAACACTGGTAAGAGCGTTGCAGGATTGCACACTAACATGGTACATTAAGCATTCTAATGACCATCCAAACGTGGGGATCATAGATATCCAGGCCGCGCTAAACAGGGAATTTAGTAGGCCAAAATCGGAGATACAATCGGTTATCAGGTTCAAGGAAATCATGATGCTTCCAGGTGAGACCCCATGGGATCTGGACCAAAGACTGAAGAGTATGATTCGCAAAGCCAACATGACTCTGATGGATGGACAACACCACACACGGTTTGTAGCGTCACTAACACCGCATCTAAGGACGACGCTATCATAGCAAAAATTGTCCACCCAGGCCGAAGCTTTGGAGATTGTAATGAGACTGCATGAGACCCCAATATAAGATCTTGGCTTGGGAGTCCATCAAATCCATGCGCAATTGCAAAATTTGAGTCTAGAAATGCAAAGTTTGAAACGGGACAGGACAACTCAGCCAGAGGCGCCTGAGGAGGTATGGTGCACAAAATGAAAAGGCCAGGAGCATGACAAGGACCATTATCTAGTCTTCACGAACTACTTGGCAGGAGGAGTGTCAATTCTATTAAGACCAGAGGCACAAGTAGGACTGAGCGCGGTGCCTGCATTATGGTGCGTGATTTGTCAGATAGGAGGAAAACACACTACATATCATTTTCATCTATTACAGAAGTATACGCAAATGTCCCAGCATCTGTTCTGTGATTTTTACAGGTTCGTAGGCCATGATGAGCGCACTTGCAGAAGTTACGAGCTGATGATGGATCAAACTCCTACCTATAGAGTATAGACCAAAAGCGAGCCCATGATCCAAATGTAGGGATGGCATGCATTGGATTTCAGGGGCACGGACGAGGTCAAGGTGGAATCAGACCAGGAAGGGGTCGCAGATAACTGATTTGTTACAATTGCGGAGGGCCAGGGCACTATGCCCACGATTGTATGAATCTGACGAGAGAATCATGTTTATATTGTACCCAATTTTATCATGAGACGGAGGACTACCCTACACTGATAGCAACGTTGCGCGATAAAGGAGTACTCCAACCTCCCCCGACTCAAAACCTACAAATGATGAGGTCTGAGCCATGTGAAGAGGACCTGAATGTAAACATCATGCTTCTAAGTGGTATCATGATAGGAGATGACAAAGGTAAGAAACCTAAAGAAAGTGCGTGGGTTTACAAGGCTCATACAAAGGAACCTAAATTTGATTTGGAGAACGCGAAGGAGACATTCATGGAAGCTAAGAAGAGCTTCATGGAGGCCTCCACTTCAGGTAGTAAGGATCAACTAGAACTAGGGATGGATCCTTTAATTCTCACTACCTTTCTGGAGACCTTCCCGAAGCTATTGCGCGATAGCAAGGTTGTGAAAGGACTGTAGGAACTTATCACTAGACGCACTGGGTCACTAGAATGGAGCGTAGTCTGGAAGCTCGGAAAGCACACATCGCAAACAAGAAGGGAAATGAGATTGACTGTGCAAATCGGAGAATATGAAATGGATCAAGTGATTCTAGATCTAGGGTCAGATGTGAATGTACTACCAAAGCAGACATGGGAACGCATGGGTAGGCCCGCATTGCAATGGTCCCCTATTCAATTGCAAATGGTGAACCAGTAGAAGATCCTACCGATGGGGAGATTGCAGGGAATAACGATAGGCATCGAAGGTGCGAGCGCGCTCGTACATTTCAAAGCCATAGAGATTGTCGATGACAACAATCCCTATCTCGCACTATTGGGAATAGATTGGGCCACTGATATTAATGGAGTAATAAATATAAAGAAGCGCAAAATGATTTTTGAGAAAAAGTCACTCTGCGCAGTGGTATCTTTAGACCCTGTGGAAGGATCGCACTACACAAAATTGGTGCGCGATGATGATAGTGATGAAAATCTTGACTGTATCTACAAGATAACCGCTCGAGAGCAGGATTGGGTGAATCCAACAACAAATGGTAGGATTTCATGGGAGTGCGAAAGCTCCTGCACTTTGGATTCGGACGAAGAAATATAAGGATGGCAGAATTGTTACACGAGGTAACCATGCTCAATTGCAACATGATGGTAAGATCATTGTGCTGCATGACAATAGAAGTAAGGGATATGTCTATGTATGATGGGTTGATAGTGGTGGATGAATTCCTAAACAAATTTTAGAGTGAAGTGCCAAAACAACAATGTTTTTGATGCTTTGAAATGGGAACTGCGCTACGTCTGCAAGGTGGTGGGGTACACATCAGAGAAGCTTTGAGCACTAGCGCGGATGTAGAAGGATGATACACCTACGGTTTGGGAAACCACAAATGCAATTAGCAGACAAGTATGGCAGATAGGATGATCCACGTGCACACCTTGCAAAATGGACCAAGGTCTATGGGGAAGAGCCATAGCCTAAATGGGTGCATTTGTTCTGTCATACCCTGGATATCATACCCATGATTGGTATACTGAGACAGAGCTCCACCATGGTAAGAGTGAAAGGGATATCTTGCACGATGGATTTCCCTTAACTATCATGTTTGAAGATCGTTGGTGGGATACTCTTGATGATGCGCTCCAAGTAGTAAAAGCAATTATCTTCAAAATACCCCAGGAGGCAATGGAAGTGTTTCAGCCGAAATGGGTGACACAGCTGAGCTACGCGCTGGAGTGTTACAATGTAAATGTTGAGGAGGATGATGAGGACCCACAAAATATTAACATTCCAGAAATGGAAGGTTATCATGAGGTTCGAGGACCATTGATTGAGGATCCTGACATCACCGCACCACTAAAAACAAAGCAGTTAAACATTGGAACAAAGGCAGAACCAAAGTATGAAACGCTTGAAGACTATTGGGATGATGCCACGGTGGATAAGGTCATTGAGTTACTCTGTGAATACCAAGACTTATTCCCGACCAAAATTACAGATTTAAAAGGGATCGTTGGCGAGTTAGGGATGATAAAGGTCACCCTAAATCCTGACAAGAAGATGATTAAGTAGAGACCTTACCATTTGAATCCAAAATATAAGGAAAATGTCCACGTAGAATTAGACAAAATTCTCGCATCCAGCGTTATTGACCCAATGGAAGAATCCGACTGGGTGAGTCCATGGTAGTAGATGAGAAAAAGTAGAAGGGAGAAATAAGAATATGCATGGACCTCAGGACTCTGAGCGATGCCTGTGTACATGACCCATTCCTGACACCGTTCACAGATGAAGTATTGGAAAACGTTGACGGACAAGAAACATACTCATTCACGGATGGGTTCTTGGGATACCACCAGATTGAGATCGCACTGAAAGACAGCAGAAAAACGACCTTTGCAATGGAATGGGGCTGCTTTCAATACACCGTTATGTCGTTTAGATTGAAGAACGCACCAACCATCTTTTTGCACATCGTTGTTGCTGCATTCAAATAATACATCCACAAATTCTTGGAGGTCTATCTGGATGATTGGACTATATTCGGATTAGTTAAGCACCATGTAGCAAGCTTACACTTGATGCCGGATACTTTTTGATGACACCAGATTGCATTGAACCTTAAGAAGTGCACATTCCTCGTTCCCTTTGGAAACCTATTGGGACATGTGGTCTACAACTAAGGACTGATGGTGGACCTGACGAAGATTGTCGTTATTCTAAATTTATAAGCACCACAAAGTGTTAAACAATTGCACGTTACCTTGGGACATCGGGTACTACAGAAATTTTATCAAAAGCTATGCCCAAATCACCGCACCGATGGAAAAACTATTGAAAAAGGATGTTACATTTTGCTGGAATGATGATTGCATGAAACATTTGGATGTCTTGATGGGGAAATTTTCCTCCGCCCCAATTCTGGTCTTCCCAAAATGGGATGTAGAGTTTCATGTCCATGGTGATGTGTCCTGTATCACGCTAGGAGCAGTTCTCATACAGGGGGGCGGGGAAGGCCTAGATCACCCTATCGAATTTGCAACTCAGAGGTTTTCTAAAGCAGAGAAGAACTATGCCACCACTGAGCACAAGGGGTTGGCGATGGTGTACACACTCCAAAAATACCGACACTATTTTCTTGGAGAACATTTCAAAATGTATACTGACCATTCCACACTGAAATACCTGGTCAATAAGCCTGTGTTGGGGGACGCATATGCAGGTGGATTTTATTGCTTCCGGAATATGATTTTGAGGTCATAATAAAGCTAGGACACCTAAACGCAGGACCAGATCATTTATCACGCATTGAGACGGGCAAGGAACCCACTAATATGGAGGAGGGGTTACCTAATGCATAGCTCTTTGCAGTGCGCATTGCGGACGGGAACTTCGATGATATAATCCATTTATGACAACAGGGACTGCGCTGAGGGAATACTCTGTCCAACAAAAGAAGCAATTGGTGATGCACCTGGCGAATTTTCTGTCATTGCGGGGCACCTCTACAAAATGGTAAATGATGAGATATTGTGAAGATACGTACCTGAATTTTAGAGAACTCAGATCCTTGCGGAAGCACATGGGGGCACTGTAGGAGAACTCTACGCAGGACAAGAAATGACACAAAAGATTTTTCGTGCAGGGTTGTGGTGGCCAACACTGCACCAGGATTCGAAAGCACATTATAAGGCCTACGATATATGTCAAAGGACTGGAAAACCCTCGCGGAGGGATGAAATGCCATTAAATCCACAAATGACACTGCAACCATTTGAAAAATGGGCAATTGACTTTGTGTGACCGATCAAAACTCACAGAAATATGGGCGTGCGCTACATCATCACCACAATAGAGTATTTGACATGATGGGTAGAAGCATAGCCTGTCAAAGACTGCACGACTACTACGGCTGCAAAGTTTGTGTTAGAAAACATGTTAACCCACTTTGGTTGTCTGAAAATATTAATGAGTCATCGCAGAACACATTTCCTGAATGAAACTATCAACATGCTCACAAAATCATTCTAGGTGTATCATAAAAAAAGTACATCGTACCACCCACAAGCCAATGGGACTGTAGAATCTTTCAACAAAATGCATGAGACTGCATTGACCAAAGTGTGCAATGCGCACCGAAAGATTGGGACCTACGCATATCTACCGTGCTATGGGCTTACAGGCCAATGTGCAAGAAGCTGACGGGACAAACACCCTTCCGGTTAGTTTATGGCGTGGAAGTTTTCATGTCAATGGAATATATCATACCTAGTCTACGAATAGTAGCCCTCACAGGAACGACCGACCACGAAGCTCTGGAGGAAAGGCTCGTGCAATTGGAAGAACTTGAGGAAGAATGATTTTTGGCTGGATTTCATCAGTAGGTACAGAAGCAGCGAGAAAAATCCTGGCATGACTCCCATATCAAATTGTGCACCTTCAAGGTAAATGACTAAGTGTTTCTGTATGATAGTAAGTTTGAAAAATTTCTGGGAAAATTCAGAATGCATTAGCTGGGACAATACGTGGTTAAGGAGGTCATAGACGGAGGCGAGGTCGAGCTAGTAAAACTAAATGGGGAACCCTTCCCAGGCAAAGTAAATGGCAGCTGCTTGAAACCCTACACGGGTGGGCTAGTTATCTGACTAATGGGCCGAAGCATAGTCGTTGCGACTAGAGGAGCCAAGAAAGGGTGCGAGACTATAAAAATATGCAGTAGATGCCGATACAAATGTAAGGAAACAATTCGACCATGGAGGTCTCAGAGCAGAGGATGCAACAAGTTCAGCAAGAAATAGCCTAGTGCACTACAGACATCAGCACAGTACAAGAACAGTTGGAGGGACTCCACTAAGATCGCTGCGTTGACAGAGTGACTCGAGGGCGAGTCACGATGTTTGTGTTGGGGACCTGTTGGGCATGGCATCCCCCCACGGCATGTTTTGGGGGTAAAAGCCCAAGTTTTGAGTAACATTATTGTAAAGCCCCATGAATTGCAGGCGCGAAATGTATGTTAGAGTCATAGGGCTATTAGCCCTATGTTTGAATGTAATGTTGGCCTACCCATGGTCTGCGGACCATGGGATTGTATAAATAGAGCGAGGCTCTAAGTTTTTAAGATATAATAAGAGGATCATGATATAATAGGATGGATAGAAGGAGATAGCAAAGCATAGAAGAAGAGTCTAAGTGTGTCTTGGGTCATAGTAGTATGAAGAGGCTTTGTAGCTGAGTGCATAGAGGCCTAGTAGAGTCCACAGTTGAGTGCGCAGAACCCTGCAGCTAAGTGTGTAGGGTAGTGTTGAGTCTATAACCGAAGAAAAGATTAATAAAGAAAGGCTTTGTTACAAATTCTGTGCATCTGGTCTGAGTTATTACATGTTTGATCTCATTTGCAATTATACTATTTATTTACTGCACGCACTTTTATGAATTGTGAATACTGTTAAGTATAACTGAAAGCATACAAATAAGCTAAGTTAATCAACTAATATAGGGCTACTAGTAAGGACTTGAGTAATAACACTAGGGCTATGCGTAGGTAGCATATCAGGGTGAGGTATGGGTAAGCGTGCATAGCGACGTGCGTGCAGGGTCGCATTGCAGACCACTTGAAACCATCAGACATCTCTAGGGTGCAGAAACTTAGTTCTAGCACCCTACCATACTACTTTAAGTGAGACCTCATTCTGTGCTCTACGGACTATTGCCGAAAGGGCCAGTAGTACTGGGATTTGATTGGCTAAACCACCTCTGATCCTGGGTCAGGCCTTAACAAGCCAACACCCCATTCCTTGGCCTACACCCAATGTTCAATGTGGACCACCTTTGGCCATACTTTCCACCATTACTAGACACATCCGACATTGCAGAACAACTCACACCCACAAAGTTAAATCTAGATTGCATGGTACAAGCTCCAACTAATTTGATCATGGACACATAGATCAAGCACAGTTGCCAGCAAAATATCCAGCTGTATCAAGTTTTCAAAGCACGCCAACTCCTTCACCAAGGCAAGTGGCTCACCAGGGACCAAGTTCAGCAGAAGTTTCCTCATCTCATGGAGGAACTCAATGCAATGGGTACCATTGCTTCCTAAGGGGGGAGGAATGATCCAGGTGGATATTGGTGGCCACCCACCAAGTCCACTTGGACCGCCACCATTGTTTCTTTTAGCTTTTCAGTTTCCTTAATTGTAGCACAGTTTACTATTTTTAGCAGTTCTTTGGGTCCTGAACTTCCAAAGTAGTTTTGAGGCCCTAAACGACATTTTTGGGGAAAAATGGGAGCAACATGGGCCCATGGACTAATTTTATTCTTCCCAAAGTCATAGTTCTCGGATATATCTTTATAACGAGATATTTTTCACGTAAAACAGAGATTGTATGCCAAAGTTATGACCCCGGGAAGTTGATGTACCAATTTACTCAAACGGGGCCCACAGTTTGGTGTTTCATCTTCTAGGGTTAGGTTTTTGGATGTTTATGGTTTTCCATTGTTTCTCAACAATAAATAGGAATTTGAGCCTCATTATAACATATTTTAGAGGCATGTAGCTGCCACATCTCTTCTCAGGGATAAGCTGCCATTGCCCTAGCTAGTTTATTTATATTTCTATTTGTAAGCATATTTTAGTATTTTACAGTAATGAAATGAAGTATTATTTATGTTGCATCTCTATATGTATGCTTATATCTGTAATTTGTTGTGTTCCTGTTTAAATCCGGATCACAATCAAATGTGTGATCAAGGCTACAACCTCATATTTCATTCTAAAAGTTATGCGATAAGGAAAATAGGTTCAGGAATATTAGTGGAGAATGCAAAGAGAACCCTGAGAAATGTATACTTCCTTGATGAAGTCAAAGGAGAAAAATATTATATGGGACAAGTAGATGAAATATGGTTTTTGTATAAAAGGATGGATCATATAAACTTTGCTAGTCTAGTAAAACTCAGGGAGACACAAGAATTAAGAGATATGCCAAGGATTTCAAAAACCTATGGACACTATTTGCATTCCATGTTAGCATGGGAAGTTGACAAGAATTAGTTTCGAAGCCAAGGAGTACTAAAGCAATGCCATTGGAGGTTGTACACACATACCTCTATGGCTAGCAAGAACACATACTTTAAAATGTGAGACTTATTTATGCTACTTATTGATGATTATACAAGAATGACATGGGTTACATTTCTTAGAGAAAAATATGAAGCATATGAGAATTTTAAAGCTTGCAAAGCCCTAGTTGAAAATTAGATTGATTTTGAAATCAAGTTCTTAATATTAGGAAAAGGATATGAGTTTTCCCCTAATGAATTTAGTGGATTCTATGAGAATTAGGCAATCAAGAGACATTTTACAGTTATAAGGAGTCCACAACATGATGAAGTTCTAGAAAGGAAGAATAAAATTCTATAGGAAATGGCTAGAATAATGTTGACTGAAGCCGATATATGATCCACCTTTTGGGGAGAAGTAGTTGACACATCAATATAACTTTTTAGTCAAGCACAAATTAGAGTGAACAAGTGAACGAAAGCTTACGAATTATGGAAAGTTCGACCAAAAAAGTCAAATAATTCACAATATTTGGGAGTAAGTGTTATGTAAAGATAAATGAAGATAATTTAGGAATTTTTTATTCCATAATCAATGAATATATCTTTCTTGGATATAGATTTGCATGCAATACCAATAAATGTTTCAACAAAAATATTGACATAAGAGTGGATGAACCAATTCCTAAAAAGGAAATGATGGAAACAAATGAAAATCCATGGGAGACAATCTACAGAAAATGAGAAAAGGAAGAAGAAGAGGAAGAAGGAAAATAAAAAATAGAACAAAAATATAAAAATATACCATCTATACCTGTCCAAAAGTATCATCCTACAAATTAGATTTTTGGTGATACAGATATAGGAGTTTAGAAAAGAAGAATATTGGTAGATACGCCAAAATAAGGAAACTTTTCTTTGCTATCCAAAATGGAGTGTGTGACATGTGGCACCCCTCCAAGGCTACTACATGGCATGATGATGTTATGTTGAAGTCATAACGTAGATAGCCAGTGCCCCCCAGGTCATATGGTGTGGTCATGTGGTCATATGGGTCCAAAATAAAAAGGTGTTAATGTCAATCCAATTCTTGGTCATATGGAAAATTGAGAAGGGTCACATGGTTGACCCTATATATTTTGTAATGGGTAAAATTCCAACATGTAAGCCCAAAATGACGTGACCTATTATCAACTTGAGACAAACCTTAGGGCCACTCAGATAATAGAAATATGAGGGCTCATCCATTGCTCAAAAAGACACATAGACCTTCGAACTAGAATACGCAAAGATTGGTTATGCAGAACAGTTTGAGGGTTTTGTTGCAAATGAATTTGTTTTGGTTATTGGTCATGGTTATGGTTCTGTGAGGTTGAATGTTCGAATCCTAACAAAGTTTAGGTTGCAAGTGATGTATATATTATGTTGGTAGAACCTGTCGCCATAATATTTTCCATGTTTGCATGGTTGTAGTCTACACATATATAATCAAGTGATGCAAACCCTGTTACAATAAGCCATGAAGGGTTGTCTACACATAAGGTTTCCAAAATATACATGGTGGCTCTATTTTTCCATGTATCTATATATTCAGGCAATCTTGACCCAACCAAAATGAGCCAAGGAGGATGATCTGTGTAGAAATTTTCCATATGGATCGACGTGGAACTTGTAGGAAAAGTTTAAAAGTGGTAATCGACTCACCCAATTTGGAGGAAAACAATCTCATAATAAAACAATTGGAAAAACATAGAATTACAAGTGACACGAAGGAAAATGAATTGGTAAGGCGTGCACACTATACACTCAAGGTCGTAGGTTCAACCCCTACGAGGTCACAATTTGATATTTTATCACATGGATAACACACTCATAGTATACAAATTGTAGCATCAGTGCCAAATTTGTGGATTTTGTATAGCACACTCCAAATGAGGAAAATTGTAGCACAATTAATTTAATATATAGTTGTTATATGATTATTTTGACTTTCTAATGTGCTTATTTGTCCAAATTGCGTTCCAGGAGAATTTGGCAATCACAACTTAGAGATGAATCTAACCAAAGGTGTGTGATGTCATTTTAATACTTATTTGATTAAAAAATCCATTTTGTATGTTTTGAGGGGCTATGAGAAGGGTGTATAGGTTTTGGATGCATTCTGAAAACAATTTCTAAGAAAGGGATTGAGTGACCAATTTGATAAATTGATAGATGCAAAGTATGGGCCGCAACATGACCGTTAGTGACCATTGTTTATATGAACATTTCTGGTATTATTTATGATAGTGGTTTTAATAAAAGTGGTTGCGGTTTATGACAGTGATTGTAGTGAAAATAGTGATAGGTTATTGCATTGGAAGTGGATGTAGGTTATGGTAGTGATCATCGACAACAGAATGACAGTGACATAAAATTACAAATTTTGGCATTATGTATGTTTTAGTGATATAAGATAATAGTCGATATAGGTTGAAAATGATATGAAATATAGGTCCACGAGGAATTTTAGGAAGGAGGTGGGTTCCTCCACTAAGGTTGAAGCTTCAATCACGTTAGAGCCTAGAGCAGGTTGGAGACTACTCATTCTCAAGGTTGGAGCCCACTCATCATCGAGGTTGTATCCTCAATTAGGAAATATCCTACAATGAGTAGTTGATTGCATTCTTTTGAGGTTGGTGCTTCAACCAAGTTGTAGCCTACTGCAAGTGACATCTTGCATTTATTGGGGGAAGTTCCCTCCTATAGTTCACCACCTACAAATTTATGAAATGAATTGAATATAAATAAGAAAAAGGATATTTTATTTTCTCCCATATGGGTTTCCACGTAAAACTCTTGTCTCTCTTATGATGTGAAGTTGTATTATTGATGTGATGGTAGCTTTAAGTTGCATTACTCCTTCTCTTGATTTCGTGATTATGGATATGATGCAATGCTGCGTGATTGATTGATTATAAAAATTTATGAAATGATAATTTTTTTCTCACATTGATTCACCCCCCTCTTAGTGTGACCTTTGGGTCAACAAGTGGTATCATAGCAGGTGATATTTAGGAGCAGATAACTATTGGAATATGGATGCAAGGAATTTTGATGGCATGGACTTAGATCTGACATATGTTATGCTTATGAAATTTGAGCTAGAGGAGGTTAAAAGAAAGAATGAAATCTTGGTAAAGGAGCTTGATGAAGTTAAAAAGAAACTAGGAGAAAAAAAAAGAATTTATATGGAAAGAATGACATATTTTCCCATCTCAAGTAAGATGTAGATGCAACAAGGCAGTCAGATAAGGAAATTTAGGAAGATGCTCAGACCAAAACAAGAAACAAAAGGTGAACCTCCATCTACCACAAATTCCTTTACAGTTAGTTATTATTTTCTTTGTTATGCATTCGGTCATAAGGAAATTGGTTGTGATTATAGAAGAACTTGTTTACAAAGTCACATAGTATGATTTATATGTCATAACTTTGGACATAAGGTCAAGAATTGTAAAGTGTGGTATCACACGGTATTCCCAGAAGAAATAGAACACATGGTATGTTGATAGTGGTTGCTAAACACACATGATAGGGGATCTGAGCAAATTCATTAGCATCAAGGAAATATATAAAGGTAAAGTAAATTTTTGAAACAATGTATTTGCACGTATTATAGGGAAAGGAAAACTCAACATAAAAAATGGAAGAACCAAAGAATAGGATGTCTTGTATATAGAAGGATAGAAACATAATTTATCAAGCCTTAGTTAGATGTCTGATCAAGGCTTTGATGTAATATTCATCTCCAAAAGATGTGAAATAAAAAATGAAAATACTAGTAAGTTGGTAGCAAGGCCTATCAAAACATATGGAAACATATATATACTAGATCAATCAAAAATTGAAAAATGTTGTGTTGGAAAATTAGATGAAAGTTTCTTATGGCATAAATGATTGGGACATATCAGTTTCGAAAACATGGTGAATATTAAAAGAACACAAGTTATCAAATATATGCATAAGGTTTTGAAACCTTAGGATGAAGTTTGCAAAACATGTTGGCTTGGCAAGAAAACTAGAGTCTTTTTCAAATAAAAAGAGTATTCAACATCTCAACTGATAGTTTTTGTAGCACAGAGAGGTTTTGTAGTCTTAGATGGTGTCTATGAGGCTAGGAATACAAGTGGATTGATTATATCAATTACCTAGAAAAGGTTTCTAAGTGAAATGTCTTAATTATATTTAATTAACCAATTTTCATTATTTTCCCAAGTTTAACTTAGGTAAATGGATTAATTAATCGAGATTTATTGAGACAAATTGATTTTACTCTAGAGACTTCTAGAAAAGTGATTTTTAGAAGTCAAGGTTATCTTAGCCATTGATTGGAGTTAGATCATGGTCGTAGATTCATCAACGATATATTATAAGAAGAGATCGATGGGGCCTTTAGAGATAATTAAAAAAAGAAGAATCACATTGATAATGAGGGCATAGTGATAGCATGGGAGACACCAATGATAGGGTTTTTAGTAGGAGAAATTGAGGAGAGCACTTTTGGAGAAATTATTTACAATAACTCTAGTTCTCCAAGAGCAAGGAGGAGGTTGAATTATTCTGCAGGAAGAAGCTCCGGTCAATCAATATGAGTAGCCATTTTAGCTACCATGAATTACTAGAGGCTCATTTTCTTTGGCAATTGTTGGAATCATTCTCTAGAGGCAGTGCGAGTTGGTTAGTCAAATTTTTGGAGGTAGTATTACTCGTGATATTATTTTCCTAGAAGTCATGTGAGTTTTTGGGAGGGCAATTTATATTTTCTAGTTTTCTAGTGTGAGTTACTGGAGGAGGTGTGAATAACCTAGGAGAAGTTGAGTTGATTTGTGGATGGAGATTCTTAATTTCCCAATTCAATTTGGTTAGTAGTGAAGATCAATTAAATTGTCTGAGCTTTACCTGTGGAAGGCAAGGAGTTTTATGTAATCTTGGATTTGTTGAACAAATAATATAAACCTTCATCTGAAAAATTGATTCTCCCTTTGGGGATTTTCCAAGGCCTATTTGGTCTAATGTTTATCGATGTCCAAATGTTCTGTGTGTATAATTTTATCTACTCATATGATTATGTGTGGGTGAATAAGAAGTTGTGTTCTTATTTACCCCCTTGTTAGCAAATTTATGGAAGACACATAATATGCAAAGGTAGAAGAATAATTTCTAGTAACTACAATAAAATTTTGACATGGTATCAAAGAAATTTGGTGAGGCACATATTTGAGGGAAGAAGAGGCTCAAAACCAGACATAGGAAGAGAATTCAAGTGTTTATAAAACCTAATTCAAACTTATTTATATTTATTTGGGTTTCTTCTATTTTCTGAGGGTTTTTAGAAATGTCTTCAGCTAGATCATGAGATTAGGACAAATTGGATGGAGCTTCTAAATTTGGTGTTTGGAAAGACAAAATTTCTTTGTTTCTGGAAGATAATGGTTTTAAATAATATGTGACAAGTGTTGTAGTTGTACCAGCAAATCCAACACATCTCATAACATATAAGAAGGAAGATGCCAAGTGTCCCTAGCAGCTCTTCTATGTTTTTGTGTTGTGGGTGCATTGTCGCCCCTCTCTATCAGTCATGTGAGGGTTGTCCTTGTTACTGATTCATTGCCACCTTGTTGGTTGTTTTCTTGCTGGGTGATGTGGGTGGTGATATGCTAAAGTTTTCACCAATGGTGTATATTTCTTCAATTCACCACCTAATGGAGCCTGATTGGTATCTGTTACATGTTGTGGTCCTTGTTGTTGTTGCTTATATTCCAATATTATTCAACCACAGATTCCTCATCTGATGTATCCATCCCTATAACATTTTCTGCTTCAACATCCTTGGCCTCTACTTGTTTTTCTCGTACCTAGTTTGATGTTTGTGTTTGGTTGTTGACCATCAAGGGCTCATCATCTGATGTGTCAGTCCCTGGAACATCTTTTGCTTCAGTCTCCTTAGACTCTACCTTTTTATTGATGGAAATATCCTGTAATGTAATTTTATTCTTTTTATACCAAAGCTTCAAGAATTTCTTCTACACATTAACATTGATAGTACTCACAGATTCCATCCAAGGGTAGCCCAAAATAACATCTACATTATCCATATCTGAATCATAAAAATAAAAATGCAATACATACTTGTCCATAGAAATCTTCAAATCTTTATAAACTTGCACCTCCTCATTATTAACCTCTATGTGCTCCATTGTTTTTGCTGGGACTTGCAAATTTTTTGCCAAATTGACATTTATAAGATTTTGCTTGCAACAAGGATATATAGACACAATGATCTTCTCCTTATGAATATATCCATGAATTTGTAATAAGCAGATACCAATAGAAAATAACCCCACATGTTTCTCATTATCTTGTTTTCTAGCATAAGACCATTTGTCTAAAAGTAATCTTTCAGATTCTTCATCGGGCAGGTTGGAACACTTCTTTTTGTTAAGTAATTTCCACCATGTGGTCGCCTCATCTTTAAAACTGGCCACTACCCAAAATTTCCAATGTTTTGCCCATAATGACTTTTTTCTTTTATGTATTCTTCAATAGTAGGACCATTATATTTTCTTGTAAAATATAGAACCACCATGAAGAGGGTTTTGAAAAAAAATTCACTTGGCAAAAATTTGAAATTGTCACAATTTAGTCAATATTGCTCAAAATCCCTATTATGACCTATTTTCAGAAATGGAACAACCATGTTTCATCTTCCCATGTGATAGAAAATTCAATATAGGCACTGTAGTTTCATATTCGTGTTGCAGATGTCCCGTCGTCACAAAAATTTCTGATAAAAGCGCTAATTTTAAATTAGTGATATCTCCCTAATGCGAACTCTGATTCAACTGATTTTTTTTTGAATTGGGTATTTTTTTGCAAAGAACCCAGATATGTAAGTATATTCTGAAAATTTTACACCAAAACATACAAATCTGATCTGCAAACTGGTCGCCCCGAAAAATGTCTGCAACATAGCTAATTTTTAAATCAGCGACATCTCCCTCATCCAGACTCCAATCGGCCGATTTTTTTTTTTTTAATGGGTTTTTTTTGCAAAAAACCCATATCTACATTTATATTTTTCAAATTTTACACCAAAACGTACAAATCTGATCTACAAATTCGTCACCCCAAAAAATGTTTGCAACACAGCTGTTTTTTAAATTAGCGATATCTCCCTCATCCGTACTCCGATTCGGCTTATTTTATTTTTCAAATTGGGTATTTTTTCACAAGGAACCTAGATCTGCAATTATATTATGCAAATTTTGCACTAGAACATACATATCTGATCTACAAACTCGCTGCCCCAAAAATTTCCTGCAAAAAAAAAAACAAACCGCTTTGCCCAAGAAAGTGCTCTAATACCCCTTCTTATAGATCTGACCCAGAAATATATGAGAATACAAATATAACTAGAAATAATAAGATAGAAATAGATAAAAATGTTTCTTTATTGATCAAACCCTTAAGGTGGGGCAACACCATACATTCGCTCCTTAAGGAAGGAGAACACTCCACAAGCCATATGCCTGGTCATACAATAATCCTTGACATCTCTCAATGGGGAGTCTATAGCCTCTATATAGGCCTCATACATACAATACCATGGGTCATTACCATGGTTCCCTCAATACCATCTATCTAATACCATGGGCTTATTACATTATTGCTAACTACTTATGGTCCCTTACATGATGCAGGTTAACCACTTTATTTATTACTATGGCCCATCCCATTATTACAGTATTCCCTTGGGTACCTCCCTCTGTACCCCATACTATCCCCCCTAGGTATACTACACCAAGCCTAGGAGAATAATCCTATTTGGGGTCAAGGATCATAAAATTATTCTAGGATTCTACTACTAACAGGAAGTCGATTCTTACAGAGAAGTTGAGAAATACCTGGATGAATATAGACGAAAGAAATTTTAGTTACCTCACCAAATTTTGAATTGTAAAGGACAAGTTGGCAACTATCGAAGATTAGTTAACTCATGTTGAGCTCATGAGAATTGCCTTAAATGGGTTCTCAACGTATTGCGATGTATTCTTTCAGGTGATTAGCGGATGAAATACACTACCAAGTTGGTATCGTTTATGGAGTGACTTCACTCAAGAGAAGCTTAGAACGAGTCTTTTCAATGGTGGCAACAAGAGTAAGATCCATAATCGTGAGGATGATGAGAATATGTCTCTATCAGGAAAGGGAAAGGCAAGGAATGGCACTAGTAAATGGTGTGAAGGAGAGAAGAAGAAAACTAACTTGAGTAAAATCAAGTGTTTTGGATGTGGTCAAGAAGGACACTATGTCAGTTAATGTTTGAATACGAATACGGGAGACAAGAAGAAAGGGAAGCATAGATAGAATCTTCAATGGATATTGATGACCTATATTCGATATTTGAGGATGAGTTCACTCTCATAGCTTTCCTCACTAGCTTCACCTCCACAAGTGTCTGGTATATTGACACTGGAGCATCATGTCACATGGCAGGGGTTAGAGAATACTTCTCCAATTACCAAGAAGAGAAGATAGGATTCTAGATTCATTTGGAAATAATTCCAAGTGCACTCCATTTGGGAGAAGTACAATTAGCTTTCAAAGTGAGTAAGGTAGGAGTATTCATATTATAGATGTGTTTCACGTGCTAGGTTTAGGAGTAAAGATGATTTCAGTTTTTTCACTTCAGTATAATGGATACAATGCCTAAATTCGAGGGAAGAAGGCTTATACAAGGCACTAGGTTTGGAAATTAGTTAAATAGATTGGGGTGAGAAGCAAAAAATTATATAGGTTGTAGTTAGACACTCTAAAGTCACTAGTGAGAAGCAATAGTAGCAGAGACATGGGAGAATTATGGCATAAGAAGATGGTACATATCCATCATGGAGCACTCAAATCACTCATGGAGACCATGATCAGATTTCCAAAAATTATAATGGAACATGATGATGTGAGTAGGGAGTGTGTGCTTGGGAAGTTTTCAAAAGTAGTGTTTCCAAGGAGTGAGAGTAGAGCCAAGGGTGGGCTAGACATAATACATTATGATATATGTGGTCCTTTGTTTGATAAATATCTTAGGGGTCATGAGTATTTCATGACCTTCATTGGTGACTATGCCCAAAGTAACTTGATATACTTGTTGAAGATAAAGGACAAAGTCTTCAGCCGCTTCCAAGAGTTTAAGGTTCTTGTGGAGAACACAATAGGGAGGAAGATAAAGGTTCTTTAGATAAATAATGTAGATGAGTACATTGAGAAAGCCTTAAAGTAGTTATGTGTGAAGGAGGGAATCAAGAGAAAGTGGATAACTCCATATCACCTGCAACAGAATGCCGTTGCAAAGAGAAAGAATAAGATGATAGTTGGAGCAGTGAGGGTGATTCTATATGACTAGTACATGCCTAGATATCTTTGGGAAGAGGAATGTAGCATGAAAGTATACATGAGAATAGGGTCCCTCAAAAGGTTTTGGGGAATATGAAAAACAAGGATTCATTTAGAGGAAAGAAGCTAGAATTCAGGCACTTTAGGAGTTTTGGGAAGATAACTTATTGTCACATTCCAAATGACAAACATAGCAATTTGGATTTGATTACAGAGAACTTGGAATATTTTGTTGGATACAATGAAACGTCTAAGGAATATAATATTTACATTCCAAGTAGTAGGAAAATTATCATCAGATGGGATGTGAAGCACGAGGAGGATAAATCCTTGAGGAGATCTCGCCAGTTGCTTATAGTTGATCAAAGTGAGCTAGCATAAGCTCGAAGGTATGAATAGGTATCTCAGGCTCATGGAACTAGTATGAGTACAATGACTAGTATAGGTGTAGGTATGGGTGCTATAGGAGAGTTCAAGACACATGAATAAGTAGTAGCTAGATGAGGGGCACGAATCTCGACACACTAATAATGGGAGACAAATAGAGATGTGCTTCAAACATTGAGAGATGTGCATGATTTTGTGGGAGCTCCTAGATTTGACGCTGCAGATAGGAGACCACCATAAATGTATTCAAGGAATAAGGAGTTGATGATTGAACTCATTGACAGTGATCATTCTATTTACTAGGACAATTCACAACATCAAGTGTTCAATGGTGGAGGAGTACAACTCTACCATGCTGAATGATGTGTGGGAGGTTGTACTTAGACTATTGGATATTTGGTTCTTATTGGATCTATAAGATCAAACAAGTTTTCAATGGAAGCATGGAGAAGTAAAAGGATAGATTTGTGGCCAAGGTTTTTACTCATAAGGAGGGAATAGAGTATGAGGATACTTATGCTCTAGTGGCCAAATAGATTTCCATCAGGTTCATGATATCTCTAGCAACATAGAGGGGATGGAGGATTCATCGAATGGATGTGAGGATGGATTCTTTAAATGGAGTAATAGAAGAGGCAATGTACATTGAATAACTAGAGGGATTTGAGATGCATGGGATGGATACCCATGTATGCAGGATGAAGAGAACACTATATGAACTCAAGGAATCTCCTATAGCATAGTATGGTTGGATCGATTGTTACTTGTAGTAGATGGGATTTATGAAGAGTGAGGAAGATTCAAACCTATACTATTTGATGATAGGAGGTGAGCCTCTCATTATCGTGTTATATGTGGTTGTTATATTTTTTATAGGGTCACCCAAGCTCATAAAGGACTATAAGAAGGGCTTGGAAACAGAGTTTGAGATGAAGGAATTATGGATGATGCATTATTTTCTAGGTCTGAGGTATGCTAGACAGATGGCAAGATGTTCCTTGGTCAAAGGAGATATGCTATGGAATCTTAAAGAAATTAAGGATGTTAGATTGTATACCTATGTTTACTACTATGATTAAAAATCATAGGAAGATAGATTCATCATAGAAGGAGGTAGAGAATCCCACTTTGTATAGATAATTTATCAACTCACTTATGTATCTGGTCAAAACTAGGGTAGACATTTGATTTGCTATCAATAGTATTAGTTAGTTCATGGTTGAATCGAAGAGGGCACATTAGAGAGAAATGGATCATGTGTTGTGATATCTATGAGAATTAGTTGAATATAGGTTGAGGTTTACTTGAGGTGATCATGTCATGTTGATGGTGTATATAGATGCAGACTAGGAAGGTAATGCAGTGGACAAGAAAATCACTTCAGAATGTTGCTTCAGTATTAGATCAGGGGTTGTCTCTTGGTACAAGACGAAGTAAAAGTTTGTGGCATTGAGTTTTGCAGATGTAGAATACATCAAAACAACAATGGCTACATGTGAGGCTATATGAATTTGGAAGCCGTTAGTGGCACTATTTGATTAGAGGATGTAGTCAACCAATATCTATTGTGATAATAAAAGTTGCATCAAGCACTTTGATAATCCAGTGTTTCATGATAGGTTGAAACACATCAACATAAGGTACCACTTCATTAGGGATTATGTAAAACATGGATCAATTTGGATACAATATGTTTCCATAGATCAATAGGTTGTAGATATTCTGACGAAGGCCTTAGGTAAAGGAAAGTTTGTTCTCTTCAAGGATAAGTTAGGAGTTGTGGAGAACACCTTCCTCACTAAGAGGGAGTATTAGTTTTTGTATCTGAGATAGGTGTTCTACTCCCAAATGTGTTTATGAGGTTAGGAGCATAGGTGTATTAATTACCTCCAATACTGAGAAAATTGTTTCTAAGTGAAATATCTTAATTAGATTTAATTAACCAATTCTAATTATTTTGCTAAGTCTAACTTAGGGAAATGAATTAATTAATCGGTATTAATTGAGAGAAATCAATTTTTCTCTAGATATTTCAAGAAAAGTGATTTTTATAAGTCAAGATGACCCTAGACATCGATTGTACTTAGATTGTGGTCATTGATTCATCAACAACAGATTATAAGAGGATATCGATGGGATCTTTCAAGATCATTCAAATAAGAAGATTTGTAATGATAGCAAGGGCGTGGTGATAGCATGGAAGATACGAGCAACAAGTTTTTTAGCAAGAGTAATTATTGATAATTGTTCAAGTATTCTAAGATCAAGGAGGGGGTTGAATTATTTTGTGGGAAGAAGGTTGAGTCATGCAACGCGAGTAGCCAGTTTATCCAGTGTGAATCACCAGAGGATTATTTGTGTTTCCAATTGTTAGAAAAATTTCTCGGAGGTAGTATGAGTTGGTTAGTCAAGTTGTTGGAGGCAGTACTACTAGCGAGATTTATTTCCTGAAAGGAGTGTGAGTTTCTGGAAGGTCAGTTCGTATTTTCTAGTTTTCTATTTTGATTTGTTGGAGGAGGTGCAAATAGCCTAGGAGAAGTTGAGTTGATTTGCAGAGCGAGCTTCTTAATTTCCCAGTTTGCTTTTGCCATTAGTGAAGATCAACTAAATTGTGAGAGCTTTTCTAGTGGAAGGAACACAATATATGTAATCCTTGATTTTCTAAAGAAATAAAATTATCGCTCATATGTAGAGTTTGTTTTCCCTTCAGGGCTTTTCCAACCACTATTTGGTCCAAAAATATTGGTGTCCAATTGTTATGTTTGTATTATTTTCATAGTTCCTTTGATTAATTCTGGGAGAAATTGCAGTTGTGTTTTTATTGGGTATTTAATGCAAGATAATTTACAGAAGGAAAATAATCTAAAAAAGATAAAATAATAATCACCAGTAACAACAATAGAATTTTCAAATAAACTATTAGAAATCATTCACACATATCTCTGTGGACCAGCCAAGACACACACTCTAAAAGGTGAGAGATATTTTATGCTATTTGCTGATTATTTTACAAAGATTACATGGATTAGCTTTATTAACAAAAAATCTGAAGCATTTGAAAAATTTAATAATTTCAAAGCTCTTGTAGAAAATGAAATGGACTTGAAGATTAAATGCTTAAGGATATATAGAGTGGGAGATATTACCTCCCATGAATTCAATCAATTTTTCAAACATCATGACATTAGAAAACACTTCGCTATCATAAGAACACCTCAATAGAATGGTTTGGTTGAAAGGAAAAATAGAATAGTTCATCATATTGCAAGAACTCTTATTTTTGAAGCTTAACTACCAGATCAATTTTGGAGAGAAGCAATAAATACAGATGTGTATACTTTGAACGTGGCTGAAATCAAAACTAAAAGCTATAAAACCCCTTATGATATATGGAATGGAAGAGCATCCATTTCCAAAACATTTCAAAATATTTTGAAGCATGTGTTGCATAAAGGTGAAAAAAGAAAATCTTAGGAAATTTAAATCTAGAACCCTTCAAGGTATCTTTCAGAGATATTCTTATTAAAGCAAGGATTACAGATGTTATAACAAAATAACATGAGAATTTATTAACAATATTGATGTGAAAGTAGATGAATCACTTCTACATAATGAAGTTATTCCTTAGTCTCAACCTAACCCTTATATATTTTAATAATCCCCATTGGAAGAACAAGAATATGAATAATTTGAAGAACATTAAATAGAAAATGAGCCTTTACATGAAAATACTCCATCCAGGCATGCATAGAAAATTCATCTAGATGATCAAATTTTTTAAACAAAAATTTAGTTATGAAAACTAGGAGAAAACTTGTAGATACATCATCTCAAGAGAATAACATTTGTTTCACTCATGGAACCATAATTTTTTTCTCAAAAAAAGAAGGATAAGTACTGGGTCTAAGCCATGGATGAAGAATTGAACTAGAATGAAAAGAATTGGACTTGGGAAAATGTCCCGAAACAAAAGGACAAAATTGTAATTAGAACTAAGTGGGTGTATAGAAACAGTCTTGATAAAAATGGAAAGGTGGTAAGAAATAAGGAAAGGCTTGTATGCGAAGGTTATGCACATGTATAAGGCATTGACTTTGATGAAACTTTTTCTCCTGGATCATTTAGAGGCCATCAAAATGTTCTTGGATTTTTCATATTTAAAAGGGTTCAAAGTATATCAAATAGATGTAAAGTCAACATTACTAAATGGAGATCTCAAGAAATAAGTCAATGTGTGATAGCTAGAATAATTTCAATTAACCAAAGAAAAATATTTTGTATGCAAACTAAAGAAGGATTTGTATGATCTCAATTAGGCTCACAAGGCATGGTACTCTAAATTAGATACTTATATTCACCAAGAAGGTTTCAATAGAGGTTTAGTTGATAGTAATATCTACATCACGACTAAAGAAGGTAACATCCTGATCATTGTCGTTTATGTGGATGATATTATTTTTGGTTGTGATAATGATTCCATGAGGAGGAATTTTGAAAATAGTATGAAGAAAGAATTTGAATGTACATGCTAGGTGAAATATATTTTTTCTTGGACTACAATTTAATCAATCTGAGTCAGGCATCTAAATATCTCAATCTGAATGGAAAATTATGCTTTGGTAAGAACTCCTATGGTTACAGGTTGCAAACTTAGAAAAGATTATGAATCTCTTCAAGTGGATTAGACTGTGTATAGATCAATAATTGGCATACTTCCTTATTTAACAACATCAATACCAAATTTATTCAAGTTGTCGAATTAACATGCATATTTCAATCATCCCCTCAAGAATCTCATGTAAATGAAACTAAAAGAATATCTAGATACTTACAAGGCATTCATATTATGGCTTATGGTATCCTAGAGAAATATATATTACTTAGATCTTACATTGATGCAAGTTGGGTTCGAAGCGTTGATTACAAGAAAAGTACAAGTGGAGGAGCATTGTTTCTTGGAAAATGATTCGTTTCTTGGCTCAGAAAGTATCAATCTTCTATCTCTCTATTCCCAACTAAAGCAAAGTACATTACCACAATTGCTTGTTGTACTCAAGTATTATGGATGAAGCAAAGCTTGAAGGACCTTTAGGAATATAATGTTTGTTTCTATCATATGTGATAATACATGTGTAATTAATATATATAAAAAAACCTATCATGCACTAAAAAAAAGAGCATATCCCAATCAAATATCATTTCTTGCTAGAGCAAGTTGTAGAGAATTTAGTAAGACTAGAATACATTCCAACTAAGGAACATATTATTGATATCCTTACTAAACCATTTCCCAGGGAAATTGTTGAGTATCTTAGAAAACAAATTGGAGTAATCTCTTCCTCATTGGAAGAATTATATCATTAGTATTACTAAGAGTTATAAATGGCTTCTTCAAGACCATAATTTGTTGAATCAAAACTTGAAAAAACAACTCCATGTATGAGGGAATTATGTGATTTGACGTTAAAAAAGGAACATGTGAATTAGATAATACAAAAATGGCAGGTACTTATCAATGAAATATAATGGTCTCAAGGGGAGATTTTAAGAGTACAGTTATGAGAAATAGTGGAAACATGGTCTTAGTGGTAGACTCTATGGCAGAAAAACAACAAGAAGGAATCATAGTTTAGTCAATTCTACATGATCATTCATGAATAAGTTATGAGAGATACTTATGTAGAATCATCAACATGGAAGCTTGAATAGATGTTTGTAACCCTTATTCATTGATTTTAAAAGGGGATAGTCTGCAGAGACATTCATATAAAGGAGATACTGACAGTATATGTAGATGGAGCATATTTACAGGGGAAGATCATTTGTTGCAAGTTTGACATCAAATGGCCATCAATGTCTAGTGGTGTTACTATCAATGACAAAGAGGGATATTGTTGCACATTGTAATGTCATTGATGCCAACAAGATGTCATTGTTTTCAAAGGGAATGTCCAATGAAACATATGTATCACTCATGAATCCTAGGAAGTAGTATGCTATTTGAACATCATGCATACTCTCATAAGGTCATACTAAAAGGAGTTTGAATTTTATTTAGTTGTAACGAAGTTGTGATACTCAAAAGATCCTATAAATAACATGATTGTATATGTATTTTCGATACCTTTCTAATCGTATATCCTTCTCTGAAATTCTCCTCTCATATGAGAATTTATGGCTAATCAAAGTTTTATTGTTAATTAAAGGAGCAAAAATTTAGGACAAAACCCCAAATATCAAATGTGTTAACAAGTGCATCTTTAGAGAAAATCAATTGTTGACACATAAATCCAAGGCCCGCGACATGAAAGCCTACATATTGTTTAATTCCATTAAGTGGTGTGAAAATATTGGGCTAATAAAGAACACTAATAACACATCAACATATGGATGAAATCAAAGATACATGATGTTTAACCAACCATATCTTCGCAATTGAATGAGGACACATGGCAACATCTTGTTTGACGAAGACATGGACCTATTGAATGAATGAAACATGGAAATTTCACACAATTAGAAGTATAGGAAGAAAAAACCATTAGTAGATGGCATCATTGCAATGGTGTGGCACCACCAGGGGTTGCAACATGGCAAGGGGATTTGGCACACTTCGATTGGTGGAAACTCTGAAAATAGATGACACATGGAAACCATCACAGGCTTCCATGTGGAATGAAAACATCATGCTAACATCATCATGTAGATGACCAACGACCCCTAGGTCACATGAGGCGTTCATGTGGTCATATGGTCCAAAATAAAAATTTGCTAATATTGGTCCAATCCTTGGCCATATGGAACATTGAGAAAGGTCACATGGTTGGCCCTGCCCAATTTGCATTGGGTAAAATTATAACTTGTAAACCTGCTGATGGTGTTGGACCCACCAACATGTAAGGGGATCTCTGCAATAAGAAGTCCCAATTAGACCTCAGTGTAGGAGTCCCAGCAATGGGTCATACGATAATGCCTTGACCACGATTTGACATAGAGGCAAGTAAGATGTATCTGTTGGTAGAAAGGGTGTGATAGCTACAACAAGCCAAAAAGGTGTATGAGAGGTTCAAACACATGTGGGTTGAGATGAGTGTGCCCCTTGGAAACCTGTGATAGCACAGAGTTAATAAGGGAACACACGAGAAAAGATGAATCACAACATGGAAGGAAAGTCAGCTACCAATCCAAAGTGATGGTTAAACCAATAGAACGTTTCAGAAATATTCATACATACATACACAGAAAAGTCCATACATGCATCTGTAACCAAACAAATACATATATCATTTAGAGTAAACCAAATAGCATAGAAAAAATACAAAATATGCATGAAATGTGTTGTCTCTGCTATATTAATAAGTGTAATTTCCAGTCAAACAATACAACCATGTCTAACAACTAGTTCCGACAACACAACGTTACAACCACAACCACCTGCTCCTCCAAAGAGATATACTAGCTCTCTGCAATGGAGAAGCCAAGGCTCGTTACAATATTGTCCAAGCTCTCTCTAAGATAGTCCTATCAGAAGCTTGGCTGACCAAAAGAATTTACAATCAGTTATGAGGTTCTATTTATAGTAAAGGGTGGGGTGACTCTTGACATTCCCCTTTGTGACAGTTAATCTACCCTCATAACGCTTCATCTACTCTATGACTATTACATCCAACTATCGACACTTGAATTAAACTTGACAAGGCATTACATTACAATGCACATGTTCCCATGTGAGACAAAATGGCTTGAGCATGCCATGCAAGACATCATCGACACTCGGTCCATTGTTGTGAGAGAAACTATTTGACATGCTTGTGATGGTGAAGGTGGTGAGATGATGCCAAGCTTGGTCATTGGTGATGGTGTGCATGCGTTCCATGTGTGACATCTTGCTGAAGAGAACTCTTTCCTCCCTTGCATCCTGGTACATTGGTGTGGCTCCTCCATGCAACTCGTCTGCTAACATGCACATGGTCTTATTGGGTGCGGCTGAACCGAAAACACACATATTCATAGTGTCTATGCTAATATTCTAGTGTGTGCTGGTGGTCATGTGCATCAAATTTCAACTGCATGTTCATATCTAGTCAGATTTGCTTCTTTACTTCACCTCGGTGAGTGTGCCAAATGGGTTGGATCGCATGCGTGTGCACATTGACATGCATGCTACTGAATTCCCTTGCATGCAATCAAAAAAACCACTCACCATCTTTGCTTCGTGCCAGCTTCTGGGATGGATCCTTAACTTGTACGAGCACAGTTTCATCCATGAGTGCATGTTGCACCCACTGTTGTACCTATTCCTGCTGCAACTCATTCTCTCATCTATGTAGCTCTTGTTGTTCCTTGAGTTGTTTCTTCAGCACATACAACTTATTTGTTCCATTCTCTATCTTCACACGATTTTCATGTCATGTCGTCACCTCATAGCCTAAGTCTCCAAAGTTGATTTCATCACAAGTGGATCTGCTTGAGCTTGCAATTTTGTTCCACCTCTATGTGTCAACAACCTTCCTCTTGTGTTCGTTGCATCCGATATGTTGTCTTTAGTTGTTTGCATTTAGTTTTTGTTCATGGTGCTCCTTTCTGTGATGTCACTGCCATCATATCTTGATGTGCTTGTCTATGAACAATGTGATGTCTTCATGGGTAGGCAAGTTCATGGACACTTGATCGACTACATCCCCAAGTGTGCTTTGAATGGTGTCTTCATCTCCGCTCTCTTGGAAACCATTATATTTTTGATGTGGAGAAGCAGATGAACACCTGCAATACCTGGATACATGGAAACACTCATGGCAAGCAATCTGTTAGTCAAAAACCAAAATGAACTTGAGAACTAACTCGCAACGTACCTGTGTTACGGATCATGAAGGTTGTGCAATTTCCACTAGGAGGTCAGGGGACTAACTGCCAAGACTACACAAGGCACAGTCTAAGCTACTAGGATGTTGATTTACTATTGGAACTGTGCAATTCATAGTCCAGTCTGGTTGTTGAGTGCTGGAATTGCACAATGCGCAATCTCAGCTGGCAATGGTTGCAGGCTCAGTAACTACATTGCACAATTTTTTTGGCCAACAGTCACTATCCCACAGAATTTCGAAAATGCAAGACTAGGGGATAGTCATTGGGAAGAAATGTGCATTCCCTAAGAGTAAGACAGAGCCTCCCCTCTCAGGATTGCGCAATTTTATCTTGGTGAGGCAGAGTCTAGGTCAAGGCTACCCAAACTTGCCGACGGGCAACTGAAAGCAAATGTGAATGTGAATGCATGGATATATTGAGTGTAATCATAATTGAGATCGTGCATGCAAACGATGAATGACATATTCAAAAAATAGAACAACATGCATGTGCACGAGGTGAATTGTTGAATCGACAACCATTCGTGAAAAACAGTTTCATACATGTGACAGTAGTGAGATGTTAATGAAAACTAAAACGATGCTAGTACAAGCTAGTATGGATCAAAACAACAACAAGTGCTTATTGAAATAAAGAAGACAACATTCATACAAAGTGAAACACAAAAAATGCCATAAATGCAGCACAAGACATGGAAAGCAAGATTACCCCAAAACAATTGAGCTGAATGTGACGACAACTCCTAGATGCTATGTTGGATGTCATAGCTGCAAGGTTGATGTTAGGAATGATCTCTGAATCATGAGTTTTGATAAAATCAAAGATGTGATGCACATGCCACAAATCTAGGAAGAGCGGCACTTGGTGGGAGGTTTCTGAGATGATCCTTGCATGTAACCTCCAATTGTTAAAAGTAGATGCCTGAATCAAGGGATGCATTTGCATGTTTCCTTGGGAGAAGTAGACCATGCATGCAAATTAGTTTTTCTCAGTCCCAGATGGAACCGGTCAACTCAATTGCACATGCAAGAGGTTGCTCAACTACTGGGAGAAAATGTGCATTTCTGGAAGGGAGTTGGGCTCGCTTCCCAAGAGATTTGCACAATTTCTAGGTAGAGCAGCTGAGCTCTGCCTAGGATTGCACAATTCTTGGGCTCAGCAGCCTTGCTAGGAGGAATTGCATAATTTTCTGGATGAAACCTGACTCACAGAATTGCGCAATTCTAAAGCCCAGTAGCCTACCAAACAAAATTGCACAATTTCTAGAGGGAAGCCTGGTTTCCCTCTAGAATTGCACAATTTTGATTGATCTACTCATCCTGCAGCTTGACCAAGTCCGGAGGAACAACCTGTTGAAAATAGCAACAACAAATGCTAAATATAGAAGTGCTAAAAATAGCATTACCATAAATATCATTTTGGGATACCTTCCTATTTTAGTTAGTCCCTGGACTAAAATAGAGAATTAAAATTCGAATTTGATCTTAGCAGTTGTTTGATTAATAGTTAAATAATCATCTTGAGTTAATTAGTTGGAGAAAATCAAACATGAAGTCTATGTGAGGACATGGAACAGTTATCCCATTGATTGATGAATTTATCCCTTAGTTAAAGAGATAAGGATGAGTTATAATTTGAGTTGTAATTAGCTAGCTCAGTTAATTGAGTTAAGTCCAGTTATATTAGTTCAAATAGTTTGTCGAACTAATTGTGAGTTCAATTAGTTAATGCATGCATGCATGTAATTGCTACACTTTAGATAACTAATATTCTCTCATAAATAACCCATGCATGTCAGTTCAGACAGAGACCTAGTTGAGATCAGATGATGGGACAGTGTACTATCAGTTGTAGGAATATTCCACAGAGGATATCACTTGCATGTAGAAGGAATTCTTTCCTTGGAGATTGCGCAGTTACTTTTGGGTTTGGTGAGTGTGTGATGAAGCCAATTCACACAGGTGGCAGCATTGGACCCCAAGGAAAACTACGCAAGGAAATAGGAGGCTTGGAGGGCTGAGGGAAGGCATATCTTGTGTATATTCAGTCTGTGAGATGTATTCTTCGATTGCAGAGGGAGCATGATAGTTTGTGAGCTAATTCTTTGTGTAATCTGAACATATTTCCACTTGTATGATAATACAGAGATCGGGGTTTTTAGCTGAGGCTTTCCCCAGAGTATTCTTTTGTGTTCATGTGTGATTGATTTCTCATTCTCAGTTATATGTGTTCTATTTGATCTTGCTCAAATTTGATTGAGCTTCCGCAAGTTTGTTGTAGAAGTAGATCTTGTATTTTTCTTTAGTCTATAGCATAATCTATTGATCTACAGTGAGAAATTCTACATGGTAACAGTGCAAACGTGATCAAAGTGAAGAATAGTATACAAGAATGGAGAAGTTCGAACTTTGAGGTTCCTGAATATAGAAATCGAGTTCTTACCACATCTCAATTTCACCAATGGCGTTTAGTGGTTTAAGACTCGAGTATGCCATTGACATTAGCTCGAATTATATAGTCTTGAAGGATCACATGGAAGTAGTATTAGAGGACAACGGTCTAAAGGACTTCATTGATAAAGAAGTCCCCAAGCCAGCGGCAGCTAATGCTACAGATTTGGCGGAATGGAAGAAATGTGTGGCTAGAGCAAGGAGAATCCTCTTGGAGGGAGTTCAAGACCACATTGTCTCAAGCCTCCATGGGAAGGAGACACCATTTTTGATGTGGAAAACATTGAAAGATCTATATCAGAATAGCATCAATCAGAGGAAGCTAGCGCTAAAAGACAAGCTTCGGAAAATCAAGTGTGAAAGGGCGACACGATCTCTACATATCTGAACAAGCTCACCACCTGTAGGGATGAACTTGGAAGTGGAGGGATTATGACAGTCAATGACGACATGGTGAGTCTTTCACTCCTCAGTCTTCCTAAGAGATGGCATAGCTACCAAGACTCGGTTAATGGAAGAGAGAAACTGCCAGATTAGGAACGACTTTTGTCAGATCTAATGTAGGAGGAGATAAGAAGAAGCACCAAATATGGATCTTCATCAAAACAAGATGATGAAGAAAATCTAGACTTAGCGAGTAAGGTGAGGAAAGGGAAAGGGAAGGTGTCCCATCCCAACTCTAGTTCTTCCCATGGTGGGAAGAATTTTGACAAATAAAAAGTGTGATGCTTTCATTGTCATGAAGTGGGCCATTATGCTACCAATTGTCCACAGAATAAATCCAAGAAGGGATCCTCTAAGCGACCTGATGGTGAGGCATTGGCCTCACAGTTTGAGTTGGATTTCTCTCTTATCACATGCATTGTTTCATCCATGGTGGGATGCGTGTGGTACCTGGACAATGGAGCCTCTTTCCACATGTCCAACAACAAGAATCTTTTCAGTACCCTGGAGTAGAAGGATCTCCAGATGCGGATTGAGATGGGAGATGATGGAAAGTACTGTGTTTCAGGTGAAGGTATGGTTGTGTTTCAAAGGGAGCATGGAGCTCCCCTCACCCTGACTAATGTAAATTATGTACTAGGTCTGAAGAAGAATCTTGTGTCTATTGCTATGCTAGAATATAAAGGATATGATGTAGTCTTTAGTAAAGGAAAGGTATTCCTGAGGCATATCGACACTGGACAGACCAAGAGGATCTGGATTTGAGTAAAGAATCTCTATAAACTGGAGGTAGACAATTGCGCTGCATTGAGTTCCAAAGAAAAGATGGCGCAGAGCCAAAATGTTGGCAAGCTATGACATAGAAGATTGAGCCACTTGCACCATGGAGCCCAGAAGATCATGCAAAAAATTTCTACTCGACTTCCCAAGGGAAAATTGGAGCAGACGGATACATGCAAAGGTTGTACCTTGGGTAGTATGTGAAATCTTCCTTTCTGGATCAAGACAATAGAGCTAGAGAAATCCTAGAGCGAGTTCACACAGATGTTTTTGGACCATTATCTATAGCCTCCACTGCTAAACAAAGGTATTATGTTATTTTTATTGATGATTTTTCTTGTAGATGCTAGATCTACTTTATGCAAAAGAAGGATCAAACCTTATTGAGGTTTTGTGAATTTAAAGCCTTGGCAAAGAAAGAATATGGAAAGAAAATAAAAACCTTGCATCGCGACAATGGTGGAGAGTATGTCTCACAACATTTTAAGGACTTCTGCGTTGCAGAAGGAATTAAACGGGAGTTGACGGCACCCCATAACCCACAACAAAATGGGGTGGCCGAAAGGAAGAACAGATAGATTGTGGGAGCAGATCGAGCGATGTTGCATGACCAAATCCTACCACTACATTTGTTGGCCGAGGCATGCAATATAGTAGTATACTTGCATAACAGAAGCCTGCACTGTATACTAGGGATGAAGACACCTATGGAGGCCTTTTATGGGAAGCGACTAGATGTGAGTCACTTCAGTATCTTTGGATCATTGGTTTATTTCCATGTGACCAAAGATGCCCGGAGGAAGTTAGATCCAACAGCTCAGTTAGGAATACTTGTGGGGTACACTGATACACCCCACAACTATTGGGTGTACCTGCCTACCAGTCAGAGGACAGTGGTATGCAGAGATCTGAAGTTCGACGAGCAGAATGCCATGCGAGTATCTCTTGAGAGGGAGCTCATGTTGCATGCAGACGAGGAACTTTCAATTCCTCAAGAGGAAGAGCCTCATATTGATGCAGAGCAGTCGCATGCAGAGGATCGGGAGTGGAGACATCCACTCATGCTGATTCTTCCAGAGATGGGCGGAAACGCTCAAGGGAATTTGACAAGTTGATGTTGGATGTGCAGGAGAATGTGGGATAGCTATCTTCTCAATTCAGATAGAGGAGGTCACCCGAGCAGTACACTGGGTATATGGCCCTGGTTGGGGAGTGTGTAGAGTCTTAACCTTCTTCATTCAAAGAGGCAGTGTAGCAACCAGTTTGGGTTGATGCAATGGTAGAGGAGTACGAATCTGTCATTTGGAACAGTGTGTGGGATGTTGTCCCAAGACCTCAAGACAAGTCAATGGTGAGTTCCAGATGGCCTTACAAGGTAAAGCAAGCAACTGATGGCAGTGTTGAGAAACATAAGACAAGGTTTGTTGCCCATGGTTTCTCACAGGTCGAGGGGATCGACTACGATGAGACCTTTGCTCCCGTAGCAAGGTACTCATCTTTGATATTGATGTTGGCACTATGAGCTCAGATGGGTTGGAAGATCCATCAGATGGATGTGAAGATAGTGTTCCTCAATGGGAAGATTGAGGAAGAGGTGTTCATTGAGTAGCTAGAAGGTTTCGAAACCTTCAATCATGAGTCGCATGTGTTCCGACTCAAGAGGGATTTGTATGGGTTGAAGCAAGCACCTCATGCTTGGTACATTAGGATCGACATCTATTTCACCAGGTTGGGCTTCACCAAGAGTGAAGTAGATGTGAACCTTTACCACATCATGGTAGAAGGTAAGACGTTAATCATTGTTCTTTATGTGGATGATCTGATTTTGACAGGTGATGATCAGTTGATCAAGTCTTGCAAGGAGGACCTTGCAAGAGAGTTTGAGATGAAAGACATGGGTCTTATGCACTACTTTGTAGGCATTGAGGTGTGGCAGAAAGATGGGAAAGTATTTGTGTCTCAAGGCAAGTATGCCAATGAGGTACTCATGCGCTTTCACATGGATAAGTGCAAGCCCATGTAGACTCCTCTAGCTAGGAACTGGAGGAAGGAGGATGCTACTTCAGGTGAGGTAGTAGTTGTTACTACTTATTGGCAACTCGTGGGATCATGTATGTATCTAGTGAACACACGACTAGACTTATGCTTTGTGGTGAACCAGCTGAGTCAATCTATGGTTCAGAATGCCAAGCTGTTTTGGAAGGCAGTGAAGCATGTGCTAAGATACCTCAGAGGAACATCTCAGTTTGGATTGTGGCACAGATGGACAGAGGGAGTGAAGCTTTAAGGCTTCACAGATGTGGATTGGGCAAGGATTCCATTAGACTGGAAGAGCACTTCTGTAGGAATCTTCAACCTTGGTTCAACTACAGTTTCCTCATACAGCAAGAAATAGAGGTCAGTTGTAGTTAGCTTAGCAGAGGCTGAATACATGGCTGCTAGTCAGGCTGCATGTGAGGCCATTTGGATGCGGAAGATTCTAGTGGGATTGTTTGGTCAGAGGATGGATCCAACTGTGATCTACTACGATAATCAGAGTTGTATCAAACTCTCTTAGAATCCAGTTTTTCATGACAGGTCTAAGCACATTGATATTCAGTATCACCATCTTCGAGACTGTGTGGTCAGGAGGATCATGTTATTGTTGTATGTTTCGACCGAGGAACATGATGCAGATATTTTGACTAAGGCATTGTGAAAATGCAAGTTCGAGTTCCATAGAGACAGGATTGGGGTTACTGATAATCCCTTTCTTGTTGAGAGGGAGTGTTGAAAATAGCAGCAAGAAATGCTAAATATATAAGTGCTAAAAATAGCACTTCCATAAATAGCATTTCGAGATACCTTCCTATTTTAGTTAGCCCTGAACTAAAATAGAGAAGTAAAATTCAAATTTTTTCTTAGCAGTTGTTTGATTAATAATTAGTTACTTCATCTTAAGTTAATTAGTAGGATAAAATCAAACATGAAGTCTATGTGAGGACATGCAATAGTTATCCCATTGATTGAGGAATTTATCCCTTAGTTAAAGAGATAGGGATGAGTTATAATTTGAGTTGTAATTAGTTATCTCAGTTAACTGAGTTAAGTCCAGTTAGATTAGTTCAAATAGTTTGTTGAACTAATTGTGAGTTCAGTTAGTTAATGCCTGCATGAATGTAACTGTTGCACTCCATATAACTGAATATTATCTCATACATAACTCATGCATGTCATTTTAGACATAGACCCAGTTGAGATCAGATGATGGGATAGTGTACTATCAGTTGCAGGAATATTCCATGGAGGATATCTCTTGCATATAGAAGGAATCATTTCCTTGGATATTGCGCAGTTACTTTTGGGTTTGGTGAGTGTGTGATGAGTCCAATTCACACAGGTGGCAGCATTGGACCCCAAGGAAAACTATGCAAGGAAATAGGAGGCTTGGAGGATTGAGGGAAGGCATATCTTGTGTTTATTTATTTTGTGAGCTATATTGTTCGATTACAGAGAGAGTAGGATAGCTTGTGAGTTGATTCTTTGTGCAATCTGAACATATTTCCACTTGTATGATAATACAGAGATTGGGGATTTTAGCTGAAGCTTTCCCCATAGTATTCTTTTGTGTTCATGTGTGATTGATTTCTCATTCTCAGTTATATGTGTTCTATTTGATCTTGCTCAAATTCGATTAAGCTTCAACAAGTTTGTTGCAGAAGTAGATCTTGTATTTTGCTTTAGTATATATCATAATCTGTTGATCTACAATGAGGAATTCTACACAACCTATGAGGGGAGTGCAACAAACTCTGATGGGCAGGTTGTAATTCTGCAAGAAAATCACTGAAGCTTGTGTACTTAACAAAGGAAGAAATGCTACTCTGAAAGGTTGGTAGGGAGGCTCCAAAACAAATCTAAGGAAAAATTTTGGAGGGTGGTTGTAGCAGCTACAACACTTGGCGACACACTGGTAGAACTCCAGCTCTCTAAATGGACCTTGTTCATGAAAATCAAGTGTCACACCTCCGAAAGTATTGTTCAATTCTCAGTTCGTATTGGTTTCCACACTTGCTTGATTGTAAGATGTAGCTTCTGCCAAGCTTTTGGTCGATTGACACATATTCCAAGCCAAGTCAACATAGCTGTGTTGATTAGGGTTGAGGGGTATATTGGTGCACAAGCAGTATAGTCGTCAGAGTCTTAGTTTCATCTTTGGTGTTGCTCTGCTGCGAGAAGGCCTGGACAGTACCCCAATGGAGTCACATAGGAACACATCATGGTTCTGTTGCCAACGAGCCTAGTCAGTACCTCAGTGGAGTTACTTGCATCACCTCTCTACGTAGGAAGCCTTTCTATTCTTTTACCTTATTCATTTTCATTTTTTTCAAACTTTTTTCACTTTTTCATTTTTTCATTTTTTATCTTTGTAACTGTGCATAGCACTTATTCATTTCAGAGGCGTAAGAGGGATCTCGACTTATTGAGAGCAGAAGAGGTTATTCCTGTAGAGAAGTAGTTTATTATACCTCTGATGTGCATGTTAAGGTTTTCCCCCTCACCTTACTCTGCTTGATTAGGCTGACAAGGGTTAACCCAAAAACAACCGACTAGAGTAGGTGATACTAGTTAGCACGCAAGCATTGTGTTTTCACCAAGGTTTACTTCGAACAATATGTATTTTCTAGTGATCTATCATGGATTGAAGACAACAAGTTCCTACATAGGAGAGTGGACAACAGATAACCAAATTTTGATAGTTGTACAAGTCCTCTTGTACTTTTCCCAACTTGTTTCAAGAGTCATACATGGTTTCATGTGAAACTAACCTACGAACCAAACAAGCAAACCAAGAAAGAGAGTAAGCAAACAAGAATGAGATAAAACAGACTGAAAGCAAACGGTACTCCTTAACTCCTATGCTAACGGTGCATGGGCCATCTCAGGTGAAATGATACTTCCAATGCAGCCACCAGTGCATTGGTTGACCCATGTTGGTGAAGGGAGGGTTTGCGAACATCGCAGTTGTGCAAACCAGCAAGTATGAAAGATATAACGATGAAGACACACACACTTCGAGCTTAGAAGTCACCACATAACAAAGATGAGTGAAAGAGCGTGACCACTAGTACAAAATGGATAATTAATTACTTAAAAAGGACTAAAATCTACATATAAGTGACCATTTTTCAGTTGGTGACCAGTAGTAACTAATTTTCAGTATCTTATAACGTGGCCAACTTTTAGTCGTTTTTAACTTAGTCATTAATTGGTTGTCTCAATTTTATCATCTAGTAGTATATTTAGTCATAAATTTAGTCATTAATTGCAACAATTAATGACCAAATATACAACAAAATATACTACTATATGATCACCTGATAAAACAAATTAATGACCAAAGAAATATGACCAAAATCTTGGTCATGTTATAAGATACTGTAAATTAGTTACTAATAGTCATATATATGCAAATTTTAGCCATCGTTTGAAACCAATTAATGACTAGAGAAATATGACTAAATTTTGATCATGTTATAAAATACTGTAAATTAGCTACTAATAGTCGTATATATGCAAAATTTAGTCTTCATTTGCAATCACAAATTTATCATTTTCAGTAGTCATTTATTTTCTTTTGATAGTTTTATATTCTTTATATAAACCACTAATTTAGTAGTTTATATTAATTTCATTTACTTTCATTAATAATCATTATAAATGACTAATTTAGTCATATATTCATTTTATTTGTGTTCATTATTAATCAACATAAATTAATTTGTATGATTTTGTGACTAAATTTTAAAAATGTCATACAATGTGCATGTTCGTCTAATATGAAAATGCAAAGTTGCATGTTAATTACAATACTAAACAATATCAAATAACACCATAAATAATTTCAACCACAAATTATATTATATGAAATGTTAAAGTATTACAATATAAATTTCCAACTTAATATTTGTTGGACTACAATTTACACATGAATTGAAGTTTCATCACTTCAAAACATTACCATTGTGTTGCCAAGGCATTGCAGGTGAATTCACCAACTCCGAAGACTTGAAAATCAGTCTCTATGTGTATCTTATGTGGGATATTGACTCTAAGGTATCACTAGATCAGTTCTCTTCTTTCTCTCTTTTTGAATTTGTTCCTCCATTGTTATTGCTCTCAACCTCTTTCTTCAATTCCTTCTTCTTACCATCAATACTGAGTTCCTTTTCTGAAAAAAGAAAGAAAATACAATGCAGCATGTAAGACATGGAATACAATAAACACTAGAATATAAAATAAAATACACTATAACGAGTTTATATGACATATACCTCAATATCAGCAATGTCAAAGTCATTTTTCCCCATACAAGTAAGAAACTCGAACAAGTTTTCTTCAGTTGGGTGATAGTATCCACTATAATGTGGCAATTCCTCTATAAATAAAGAAAATAAAATGTCATCTTATAAAATAACACATTAGTAAATTAGTATTCAACCTTCAGGGAACGCTTAAGCACAATCATGCCAACTAGGTTACATTCTAAAAAGCTCAAGTTGTAGATAAGATATGAAAACAAGTAGTCTTAGGTGTGATGTTTAATCCTTTTCATTTTATTCACAACAACATTTGATTTTCTAATTCATGAACTTGGTCAAGTATATAAACAACAAGTGCTCAAATAACAACATGAAGGTAAACTTTTATGATAGTCATGAAAATATTTTAACACAAAATAGCTATAAGGATTTCAATCAATATTGTGTAATACTAATTTCAACTTCAAGCTTTGGTTAATTTTTAAATGGACATGATACGAAGTATTTTCATTTTCCTAGTTAAAAGACAAAACAAAATCAAATGAAACGTTCAAAATAAAATCAAACAATAAAGAGGGGATATCATGGAATGGACATTGCAATGATAAAAAAATTGTTTATCTGTCCACCAATGTCTTGTCTAGCATTCCTAAAACATTTTATTTCCCAAAATAACCATGAGGTGAAAGAACCAAAACATTAAAAACCATAGGAATCCCTACTAGAAACATTTTCAAAGTCGATGGCTCAAGTTCCTGAAGGATCTCTAACAACAAATGAATCATATCCAAGACATGCTTTGCATTGTCTCCACATCCTTTTTCCAATCATATTTCATGTAACGTGCCCACAACAGAGTCAAGTTACAATCAAACGAAGACATGGACATTTATTTTATCTTTTATATCTTTAAAACTTGAATCTGATTTGTTTCAATAACATATTAACTCATATTTAAAGTCTTCCTAACATATGAGAAAGTGTCAATCAAGCATGACATTAGAAAAATCGACCTCAATGAAGTCCTCAAAAAAGGGAGGGCATATTTGTTTTTCTCAAAAGCGAGGGATCCCTCTTTTTCAATTATATCAAGGTTCTCTACTATTTCCTCCTCGTTTTCCTGGATACTAAATTGATCATCCATAACCTGCAACACAAGAAAATCCCAGTCAGTTCATTATATTGTAGTTCTTGCCAATGAAAATGACATATAATTATTTAGAAATGCAATGAAGACATGCTTAAAATGAAAAATCCCAATATAAGTAAAGTGTTTTTTGTTTGTTAGATTACAATTTGGAACATTCCCTGCGTAATTGTCAGAGAATCGAACATCGGCTATGAAGTTCCCTTACCAAGTTAAAATGAAAGATCTCAATGTAAGTGAATTGTTTTTTTTTAGGTTACAAATTGGAACATTCCCTAGGTAATTGTTAGAGGATCAAAAATTGACTAGGAAGTTCCCTTTCCAAGTGATAAAGTTTACTAGGATAAAAAGCCAAGGTTCTAATAGTGGCTAAGATAATGGGGTCCTGAAAGGGTTTTAACTTCACCAAGGTATGTGCTTGAAAGATTAGAAAAATTATACTTGCATCTAGTTTTCCAAGTAAAAAGAGGGAGACCTAAAATACAACTTGTTGCAAGCAAAAATATGATGGAATGGGGTTAAAATATACCCTTATATTGGATTTGAAATATCAAGATGACCTTTTTATAGTTTTGGGGGATGTGTGATGGAAAGATTGGTATCTAAGGATGGAATGCAAATGCAGTCAGTAAAATAAAATCCTGGAAGGCTTAATAATAGACACTAAACCAGATAATCACAAACAAATCAATGATATTCAAAAGGTTTGTTAATAGGCCCTAAAGTAAGAAACAAACTGGGTTGTGATAAGAAAGTTTTAGTAAGTGGTCATGCAAACATTAATAGTATCTATATATTTCTTAGCAATTTCATTCTTGGGTATCTGGATAGACAATGTCCTGAGAGGAACTCAAACAAGGAACCTTATAATTATAGCAACTCATTTTTTCCATTTTAAAAGGGGATTCTTGGCTCTTTGACACTAGTTAATGTGCAAGTTTGAGAAACAAAGATTCAAATTTATTAGTTAAAGTGACAAGTATAGAGAAAAGATGAATAGGTACTTGGATCCTATTGTGTAAGAACCTTTGTTTGAGAAAAATGAAAATCATAGTTGTGGTGACCAATTAGTTGGTAATAAGAATTCATTGCATGTGTAGCATGTGCCACAACAGTATTTGGAGTAAAGCATAGATCACCTGCTTGAATGGCATTGCAGTCTACTCCCCCGTCCACATGCACAAAGCTCCAAAAACCATATAGAATTATATAAAGTTTATACAAAAATTAATCATTCTACATAATGACAGTTTCAGGGTGCATTGTACCAAACAACACTTTATGGGTTCTACAAATAGTATAACTATTCGAAAAATGGACATATAAGGTGTGCCAATAACCCTTATACAAAAAAAATTGACCGAGTATGACTAGACTCAAACCAACAACTATCATTGAACAATTCATACCATATAACTACCCAAACAAAGCACTGAGTCACGATTTGTGAGGAATACGTACTTACATAATCAATATTACATACCTAAAAAAAGAATGGGTTTCAACCCTTCAGAGTATATATTTCTAAGAAACAAGAATGACACTTCTACATAGCTCCCCCTCGGGCCTGATCACCAAACACAATGTCTAAAGACGTGAAGCATCGTTAATCATAACATAATGAAACAAACATGCCATTGCTACAGAGCTCGCCCATAGGCCTGATCACCAAAAACAATGTACAAAGACTAACCATAACACAATGAAACAAACATGTCACTGCTACATATATCTCCCTTGGGAACGATCACCAAGCACAATGTTTGAAGACATGAATCATCACATAAAAATCAGTCCACTATTATAGATCTTGCTCTCAAGCTTGATCAACAAACACAATGTCTGAAGCCTCAAACCATCGTTGATAAAAAAAAAAAAAAAAAAAAAAAAAAAAACATGCTACTACTACAAAGCTCACCCTTGGGCCTTATCATAACATAATGAAACAAGCATGCCACTCCTATTGTTATATTGTTAGAAGTGTGGAAGAATCCAGGTGAGATCTTCCTTGGTCAAGAGAAGTATATTATTATGATCCTTCATAGATTTGGAATGATGGAATGAAAACCCATGGCCACTCCCATGGTGAATTTAGAGAAGCTAAGAGGCTCTAACTTAGATTTGGTGGATCCCTATATGTATTAGTAATTGATTAGATCCTTGATGAATCTGGTTAATACCATACTATATATTTTCTTTGTAGTGAACACTCTGAGCCAATTCATGGTGGAACCTAGGCATGTACATTGGATTGTGATAAAGCATGTGTTGTGATATTCGCCTTATGAAATCAGTTATTAATTTAGATATGTGTCAAATGGTGAAGTACAGTTGTAGGGATACATATATTTTGATTGGGTAGGAAGTGTTGAACATAGGAAGAGCACATTAGGATGTTGCTACAGTTTGGGTTCTACTATAATATTTGGAATGCCTCAGGTGGATCTCTAAATCTGAGTTCCATACGTAATTTTCAAGGTTTCAAGACAGACCATAATTATACATGGTGTATATTTTTTTAATTTTTTATAATTATACCTGGTGTCTCTTTTCTCAAATTTTCCTTTTTGGTTTTAGGGCTTGATAGTACATTTTCAGAGTTATGCTTGGAAAGAAAATCTTATATCAAAGGTTGCAGAGGATATTAGCACTTTGTTTCCCGTGAAAGAATCTCATTTCCCACAAATATGGTGATTATATTTGTACCTAGGACGAAAGGAGCCACATTTTTCTACACCCAATCCTGTGTTTTAGACAATTATTTTAGGCCACATGAGACCCCACAAAGCCGACGCTCCAAGAAGAAGTGATATATTGACAATATTTGGGCAAATCATATCTGCTCCCACGTATGTTGTGCTCAAATCGAAGTAAAAACTGCAATGGGTAACATATATCACATATTTCATAAAACCCAATTTGGAAAACATTTTGATAATCTTTGTAATCAGAAAATTTACCTCTCTTTCCAAGCTTTCAGGACAAAGCCAGGGAAATTTATGAAGCTACAATTATCACCACCAGTGAAGAACCACTACAAAAAATCTGCAGAGGAAACTAAATGTGAAGTATTTAGAAAAGCATTTGATTTGTTTCCTCCATATAGATCAACAATGGCATAAAAAATATCAGATGATTATTCACATGACTTAAACACTTTCATTAGACAAAGGGATTTAACTCGATTTCAATCTCAAAAAGACATGCTACTTCTAACTACTATGCTTGGATTCATGTTAAGCTTGAATTTTATTAATCACAATGAACAATTAGAAAAAATAAGAATCCATCTTAACTCCAAATATCTGAATCTATTAAGCACTAAGAGGGATTTTAAAAAATTAGGACCAAAACCTTTCTATATGAATCTATACCAGATCCCCCATTAGAGAAGCAATGATAAAACTTATATAAACCTTACCTTGCTAATTTCTCTTCCTGAGGTGTGTGGAAACCATTGATGAGCAAAATTTTTGTAGTACCACTTGGATAAGTTCACTTCTTGTTAATAATCAGTACTTGAAACTAGTACAGTCCACTAATTCAAACAATCTGGCAATGCCATTCATAACCAGCATTAAAAATTGAGTTTGTGGTTAGTAATCATCATCTTTCTTAGAGGTACCAAAATTAAAATACTAATGAAAGTGACCAGGAAAAGAAACCACCAAATAATTATCCAATAATGGTGCTAGAGGATCCACTTATTCCTGTCGATTAATGCTCCCATACAAAGGATATTGTGTTGAAAAATACTCAAATTCATAATAGTGGAGATTTTGTATGAATTTCTGAAATTGGAGGCAATAAGCAGAGTCATCCATCACAAAAATTCATCTTTATTCCTTCTCACCTTGAAATTTTCAACAACTCATGCCCTGATTGGAATGACAGTAAATTTCAAATATATAAGAAAAATGCAAGCTATAAAGTGCCCTATGAATACAAAGGTAAAACCTACGTACCTACCCTAACTGAGATAAATGTTGATCAAATAGGAAACAGGAGATCACCAATGGAGTTGAGGCAACAAATTGTTTAATGTATGGGACTAAATCATGCATTTGATTACTAGGGAAACATGCACATGAAGGGATAAAGTGTAGAATGAATGAGCAATCCATACATGCCAGTTATAAAAACAACCCCAAAAGGTCAAAAAATACTTAATGCCTTAACTTAAATGACTGTAAAAATGACCAAACATGATCAATGAAAACATGGGAGTGGTGTGGGTGAAGAACATATTTAAAAATTGAAGATACCTTTCCCTAAGATGCCTTTGTCATTCTTGTATGCAAACATGTTTTCCTTTCCCTTTATTCCTGCAAGTGAATGTATCATAGGTATGTTGTTGTCCCAGAATAGGAGAAGCCTCCTCAAGTATCTCACTCATGGAGTGGATGTTTCCTTGACCCAGATTCTCATGGAAACCAATCACTGAATCTGATGTTCGTATGGGATTGTGAAGATAACAACCTCTTCATTCCTTTTGAATATTGGCACCAAGTATCAACAATGAACCAGACTGCAATTTGAGTTGCACCCTTTTACATTACTTTGTATTAGTTCCATAAAAAAAATATATCAAGATGAAAATCAGAACTGTCCTTTTCCAAAGTTGGGGAAATGTCAATGAGAACCTCATTCACAAGTTACAACTTCTAAGAGATTCCCAAAAAAAAATTGAGTCAATTGTTGCATCATGAACAACATGATTTTCTTATAGTTCAACCTTGTTTTCCAACATTTGAGAAATAATCTTGACCATAGTCTTTAGCTCGATAGAGACTTCTGAGCATATTAACAACAATACCCTTAGCATAAAAATCATACATAGGTTGGCTAACTGTGTTTGATTATGGCCACTCTTTCTCTTCCTCTTCTTTACATCCTAGGGTTAATTCTTCGCTATCATTATTTTAGTTTTGACATCATCCACATTAAAAACATGATCATATATAATCATATAAACAATGAGGGTTGATTCTGAATGTGAGGTTCCTTCATGTCCTAATATTCATTGGCTTCATTTAGTTGTGCTTGAGACAAGTCCTCAATCATTTCACAAGAAGGGATGCCACCTGCTAGATTAATGCTAACTCTAAGGGAATCTAAAAATGAAAATTGTAAAGATATACCCCCCTTTGCACTAAAATAAGACATTTGATTCTTCCAATCCTCGTTTGGCTTGAAGAGAGCTCTCTTTTCATTCTCTTTCTTATTACCATTTATACAACCATCAAAGACCCCGTGAATATGGCCCTCATTAACACATTCAACATGTTCCTCTATTGATTGCTTTGCCTTAAGTAAATAACATGCAATATTAAGGTTCTTGTGATTGACATTAGACTTATATGGTATATGTAGTGTTGCAAGAGGTCTTACAACTTGGTCTTTATGCCCAATCATTTCTTCATCATAATGCTCATTTTGGTAAAAGGCTTCTAGAATATTAACATTTGAGGGTGGGAAGTCTCGACTCTTGGGCATATTCATTCTCATTCTCAACAAGGCTAGTAGTTTCATGGTCCTAAAGTACTCATCAGGCATGTAACTATTTGGATCTACAAAAGCATCTTCAAAAGCAACACCACCTTTATGATAGCATGTTTGGGCAACATTTTATTTTCTTTAAAATTATTGATTTTATTTCATGAGAAAAATTTGTTGATCCTTCATTTCATTCATTATTTGTCCCAAGTCAATTTCCTAAACTTCTGAAGGAGAGGAAGATGCCACATCTTCATCTTATTCAAGAACACCATCATTCTCACAAAAATAGCAAGATTGCACAGTAAGATGATATTGTTCAGATCCTTGAATCTCCTCCTCAGAAAGAGAATTTGTCCTTCTAGTTCATGCATCATTTATATTAACTCAAACTCGTGCATCTCATTCTTGAGAAAATGAAATTTAGTTGTTGTCTCCTCGCATCAAAGCCCCCATGCTCTCTTCTTGTTTAAGAAGGGATGAAAAATCACAAACCATTTTTAATGGGTCCTGGTTCCATTAATTTTGGAGTTACCATATGAGAATTCCTTGCATTAATTCGACTATTTTTTCTCACCACAAGAATTAGGACATTGCATTCAATCAGACAAAGGTTTATTCCTTGGTGGAGTTGACAAGCAATATTTAGCTGTGTTTCCCAAAATATATTAAGATTATACACATAACAAGAAACAAGAATGGCACGAGAATGCTCTCCTTTACCTCAAGATTGTTCCATAAACATTTTTATCTTCCCAAGGAGAAAAATTCTCCTTGGAAACAATTCCAATTTAGATGTTTCCCATCTATCAATTTTCTCCAATTCTTTTTCAAGCGATTGTTAAGAAAACTCTGGCTCAAGAATTAAGATCATTTCTCTAATAAAGATGGAAATCCAATTCCAAATATTTAACTTGGTTAACTAGTCTATTGTCTAGGAACCCAAATCTCTTGGTGGGCTTGGAAACAAGGATTCTAGCAATGGGTGCTAAACTCCTATGAAGGCTAGTGTGAGGGAAGTATGAATGGTGGATAACGGTTTTGCATTTGCACAAATAATATTTCATATGGGAAAGAAAGTAGTCTCTAGATAATATTCTCCAAGTGAGATGATGGCCATCCATTTGGATACTTATGAAATCTACCATTCTAATAATAATGGATCAGTTTACCTAGATTTTAGGAAATAGTAAAAATATCAATATCTGGAAGAATATCATCATGGGTCACCAACTTCTTGACTCTCGGGATCTCACTCCTTTAAAGATATGATTGGACAGCAAGGAGAAAATTCCCTCTTTGACATTTCTTCATGGGACAGAGCTCTAGATTATTGAGAGGGTGGGACATTGGGGCTCCACCTTCACATTTGTTCCATTTGCTGGCCTCAATGGAATAGAAATTGCATGTTTTTTCCCTAAAGAACCTCGAGGAATCAGACTGTAGAGGGTGGGGTTGAGTATTCAATTAAGCAGAGCTATGCCCAACAACTTTCTCATTCTTCACTTCCCAATAAAGCCTCGATCTAGAGAAAAATATGGCATTCAGATGCCTTACGAAATTAGAGATTTGAATAGTGCACAATAACGTGCTATTTATCCACCCTACAAATATCACCCTGCCAATTTTCAGAAACTCTTGAATGAATTCTTACTTTTCAAAATAAGTAGAGATTCTTAAAATTCTATGAGAAAGGAAAGAAACCACGCAGTTTAAGAAAGTATGCATGAAGAAAGAAAGTATAAAGACACCTATAGCTCACATGATAATTCCAAAGATGGTGTGTGAAGAAGCAACATGATATTTTGATTTTACTTGCAATGTCAAAAGATATGGTTTCATGGTAAACAGACAAATATGCTACATAAAAGTTACAAGACATCTTATGAAGTCCAAGATTCTCTACATATTTAGTCAGACTCCTTTGCTTTACAAATTTTCTCATAATATTGATGATCTATGACAAATTCACTTCAGTCACCATAGGAAGTGCAATAAAACAACTCAGATTAATGGTTTGGATTGATATTGCATGTCTCCTCCATGTTTAAAGCACCTCATAAAGTTAATATGTATTTTATCTCAGATGTACCTGTGTGTCCTATAAAAGTATGAGGACATTTTGAACCTCTGTAGAGCTTCACAATGGTATCAGTTGAACCTATACAAACTTCTCCAGAAGGTAACTTCAACATTTCCTAAATGGGTGCTTGATGAGCCAGCCAGGATTCAATAACCAAGGAGGCAAGTTTGAGTTCAGAGCTTTGAATTTGAATTGCCTCAAACCCATGGCCAACTTATAGGGTAGATAAATTAGAGATTTTAAGGGTAGTTATAGGTAAAGTAGAGGAGATAAATTAGATATTTGAAGGAATGTGAGGGCACAATGACGTGATTTGAATTGGCACTAAATATTCATATCATGCATTCTCATTCTGTTTAGATTCTAGAGACTAGAATACTTCCAAATGATATTTGAGATAAATGTATGCTCTATACAGACTCCATCAAAGTGAGTTGTCACTTAGAAAATCTACCATGCCACAATGAAAATCCCTGAGCCACAGTTTATAAATTCACCAATTGTGGCACATGAAGGGAGTGGAAATAAAATTAAATTCTATGGAACCAACAAGAAAAGAAATTTTTGGCAATAACAGTTTTCCATCTTACCTTTGATTAGATTAGGTAAGTAATTGTGTTCTTCAGAACCTTCATAAGATGTCATAGAAAAACAAATTTCTTTAACTCTATATGAGATAAGAAGCCAACAAATAAAATGGATCCACTGGATAATGAAGAAACTAAATGACATCACTAATATTGTATCAAATTATCAATAAGCAACAAAGTTTTTCCATAATGACATACATAAATCTTCACGGAATCACTCATAAAACACCAACAAGCTTGAAAATACAAACTCTATCATCAAACAAAGTATATTATTGTTCTCTACCATTCATCTCTGTAATCAGAACAAAATATTTTCTTCTACACTAACTTATATTAGATATGGAGGCATCCACATGAGTTACAATCTTTAAATCATGCATCTCGACCACCTTGTCTTACTAGATTATGGCCATACTCACAGTTCATCAATCATTTTCATGAATAGTTATGCACAAGTCTATGGCCTAAACCTTATCACCATAACAAAAGCACTAATAACACCTAGCAGCCAACTTGATCAACACAAGTTCTGGATATAAATAATGATCGCCTTGATATGCAAGTGGACTTAGATTTTTTATCTCTAAACATAGTGTGCTATACACTTCAATGTACCTCAATCAATCACAATGTACATATTATTTCCAATCCTTAAAACTAGTCCAAGTTTCAATAATAGCTCATTTTCAACTATCTCATCATACCTCAGATTTATTGATAAATATTGTTACACAATAACTTTTTCTTATATCTTGGAAAGCTTTGTTGGTGAAGATATGGATCTTCAACCTGACCCAATGAAACCTTTCCTATCAAGGATCAGCTTTTAATGCTTCGATTTGAGCCCTCATGAGAAAATTTTATTTTCTCTTCAAGTTCAATACAACAAGTATGTTCTCTAGCAAGGATTACCACCTCTTGCCACATATGGACTTTGTAGTAGGGTTCACAAAGATGCCATAGGACTGATCTATAGATATGCTCCTTGAATCTCTAAAAATACTATTTATGTCCTCTATTTCAAGATAAATCTCTGAACAAAACTAATGATCACAGAAATGATGCAAGAGAAAGGTCTGCAAAATTGTTTATGTAGTTTCTACTTAATATATCAATACCAGTAAAATACTAACCTTAGGAGCTCCGCAATGTACCACCGTATGAACCTTAATGGTGTTGAATATGTAATCAAGGGAGATAAATTATGTGTTATAATTAAGTTTGTCCTTCTACACAAATATAGGCTTCAGATCATCTAGAAAAGGATGCAAACATACCATACTCAAGGTTGCAATACTTTCACTTGAAATTGTGTGGCAATTATAGTGAGAAACGTAAAATTGCATAGGAGTGACTTTAGAGGAACATGTCTTCCCATAAACATAAATTATCCCTTTGTCAAAAATACCTTATAACAATTACTAAGTCTGCTCATATAAACTTTATGTTAGGTGTTAAAATGGGTCTCCATATGTGCCCAAATTTGAGCCTTAAGAGGGCCATAGATATTTCCTGGAAGAAGGTCCCACCAATTCAAAATAGAATACTACCATAATAATTCCAGATCACCCTAATGAGAGTTGCATACATGCTACAGAAGGGAAATTTATAAAACCCATAGATAAACTTGAAAATTTTTGTTCAAACATTTCATTTCAGTAACTTAGTAAGGCCATAATTAAGCCTTAGGATCTGTGTTGGAATAACATCAATAAAAACACATCAAAGATAAACATTGGACCTTAGATAAGGGAAAATGACCTCAGACAATGCTCCAGTCAAACCATAAGCTAAAATATAAATATTAAATACCAAAAAGTGTTTCATAACTCTGACCTCCTCCCATGAATTTTCTTGACTATCCAAAGGCCATAGAGAATTAGATATGTCTCAAAGCATTAGATGTGACTACAGCATTAGCACATACATGCATATATTCATATTTGTTTTTTGGAAAAACAGTAGGGTGAAGGAAGTAATCTAGAACATATATTTTAATGAGGCAGAAAGGCTCAGGATCCTTTTGAGAGACCTTCCCTTTGGATATATCTAAATTTGTAAATCAACTCCATCCCATTAATGACGAAACAATAAAGATATGGAGAGACTCCATTATGAGAAATATTCCCTTAGCCCAAAGGCCTTTGCAGAAAATAATGGTGTTCAGATTCTTGTTGATATCTCCATTTGAAGTGAATATGATAAAACAATTTGGAAAGGATGGAAGTAAAGTTCAAATCTTCCCCTTCATTTGATAAATCACTAGAAGGAAATGACCCTATCCCTAAAAGATTCAGCTCCAATTGCTTTTAGAAAAGAGAAATACCCCTCATATGGAAACACAAGGACAATACACTGTAAATCAAGTTTACCTTACTATTTTGAAACGGTCTACTTATGGATTCTATGTGTTTCCATCATGTGGAACACGATCTTGCTCAAAACGTAGATTTCTTATGCCTCATAGTGCATATGAAGCTGCTAATTGTTGAGAACTAGTTCAAAAATTGTATACTATGTCCACCCTAGTGGGTTTGTTGCAAAGATCGTGATGTATCCATGACCCATCTTTTCCATGAATACCCTTTAATGATATCATAATGGAACTTTATTATCTATGAGATAAATATCCCTCTGCCTTCTAGACCTTCTAGCCGGGATCAAATTTGTTTTTGTCTAGTTTAATAAGTACCCTAGAGTCATGACAAGAAATACCATAAACAAATCCCTCTTACCCATCATCCCTAGGTTTTCTTTTTGGCAAGCCTAGCTGAGGAAATTAAATCCCATTTACTTGAGCACTGAAAAAGTTCCATGTGTTGACATAATCAGAGAATTGATTATGAAATATTACCAAAGAATAAAGGACATAGATAGGCTCAATCCCAAATTGAAATAGTGGATCAATGATTGGCAGCCTCCAGAATGGACAGTGGAAGATGCAAAGCAAGAAATAGTCTAAAAAACCTTCATTTCATCTTAACCTCTCTAGGAAAAGCATAAGACAACTACATCTTACAGAGAGGAATGTACACAACTACAATCTTACATTGAGAAATGAGCACCATACTAAAAGCATAAAATTTATTAATCAAGATTTGTATCTCAGATTGGAAATTTTCCAAATGAAGCAAAAGAAAATGGATGGAATTCTTTACCTTCCATAATATAATTTTCAAGCCAAAACTAATAAAATTTTCACCTTCAAATCTATAAAATTGTCAAGGCCTATAGGAAATAAGGGTATGCTTTTTCTAGGGATCAATCAATGTATATTCTTCCCCTGCACCCTCCTGTAACATATAACCGTCTTAAAATAATGTCTAAAAGCTAGCTTCTAATTATGTTAGATGATCTAACACTATCTATATCCATTATCATACAATTACACAAAATTAGTGGACCATCATTTACCTTAAGAAGAAAAATCCATCAAAGATTTGAGCTTTGACTTCCTATAGATTATAATGTCTACCTTTCTATCTTGAACAACCTCGCCTACTAGTACTACATATTTCTTTCCGTTGTGCACCAAACTTCTAACATTCCAAGAATTTATTTTTGTTTTCATGATCAAAGATTTGTTGATTCACTAAATCATTGAAATCATTGTGAAAAGGAATTGTAGAAGGTATAAGATTGTCCTTAGGCTCACTTTTTTCTATATCCAACCTATTTTCACCATTTATCCTTATAACATGGTATACTTATTGTGTAACAAGTCTTAACATTTTTCCATATTAAAGTGATAGGAAGAAGTGGCTTCTATGTGTTTACCAAGACAAACTCTAAAATACGCCAAGTTTTCTCTTCTTCCCCACCCCCTTGGATGTTATGAGAGTTGTGGTTCCTCACTCTTGTGTTCCCAATAGTATTATGTAGTCACTTCCTCGAGGACATCATTTTCCAGTACATCACCAATTTACAGTGATTAATGACTCCAATGAGGAGCCTACCTCTCACTCTAGTCATTTGGCCTCAATAGCTAGATTCAACGTCCCTCGACATACTCTCTATTGTATTTCACCCATTCACCTAGATTTAGTTGTTAGCATTTCTCTTGTACTACTATCTTCTCTTAAAGATTCTTTTAGCTAGGGAATTGATCCTTATCTTTATCTGGTTTTTGGTAGCATTGATTTGGGAGTTTCTTTCACAGTCTCATTTTTTAATTACATTGGATATTCTCTCTTAGTCCCATTGACCTACTTTTATGATGACTAGTTAGAAACAAATAAAATTACCTTATCTTACTCTATTTTGTTCCAACACCAAGAATTTGCCAAAGGCTTCACAATGTGTTCCATGCAACCACCAATATACTCCAATCAAGAAAGTTTATTCTATCGATAGAGAATATCTCTTTTGAATGACATTGTTCATGTCAACAGTTGAGCCTATCAAGATTGTACACAATCTGGCCTATCAGTCATGTTCCACAGTCTAGCTTGTACAGATTCTTTAGTACTACTCGCATTTAAAAGTTGCATCGATTCTGGCACTTACTAAGCCACACATTGATTCCACATTCCAAGAGTTGGCATTTGTCCACCTTTTCACTATCTTCATAAGAAGGAATTCTCCTCATGGATTGAAAAATTATTGCCTACCTGGTTAATTCGTCATATATTTATTGACCTATAGGAAACTCAGAAAAGTCACCCATGTAGTAAGCATTGCTCATAGAACCTTCTTTTCTCGATCATTATAGAATATTTATGAACTACAAAAGAGATTTTTCTTCATTAAACTCCTTAAAATTGTCATTGTTTGCTAAAGGGTTAAGAGGATACTAACTTTCAGTACATTCAATAGACGACTTGAACTTTATTTTGTCTTTCGTCTCCACTAAACCCTACTCCATGATCCAACAAATCCTAGAGCCATTAGCAAATTTCATAATTTTCTTTATGTTTCCATTAATTTTAACTTATGTTGTCTTAATGTTCTTCAAATAAGATACTTTTGAAGATGTCACAAACATGCCTTCTAGGGAAAACAGCTTTTCAACCAATTATCATTAGACTGGAAAACATACTTATTGAAGGAAATGAGAAAAAACAAAGCCTTTTGTGTTGTTGAATTTCATTAACCCCATTTCAGATACATATCCAATATTTTTCCATGTGGACGCTATGGCTCATGAGTGATATGGAACCTTGGATGAGTTTGCTAGACCATGAGTAACTGTCTTTATTTTTCTTCCCCTCTTAATATGTTGTCTTTAGTGCATGTAGGTGAGAAAATAGGAAGAAAAAGCAAGAGATATTTCCTGTATCAAGTGATGGCTTGCTGGGAGAATCTTGGAGGGAATCCTCATGGAGGTGTTCACTTGTTTCACAAGCAAGATATTTTATTTATTAGTGGCTCCCATTGAGAGATTTAGGATTTATCATTAGAGTCAAAGAGTCAAAGTCATGTATGAAGAGATATTCTTGAGCATATGTAAAATAAATATAAGTCTATGTATCCCTCCAACGACAAGCACAGAGTCCTCTCTTCATGTTGACTTCCAAATAAGGTGACAAACTCATGTCGGCTCACATTAAGCAGACCCACATATTCAGATGATCAGGTCATCTTAAGTATATGGATGAATCACTATATATAGGAGCCTAGGATCTTTGCATTACCATATAAAAAACTTCGCATACCTCTGGAATTTTTGGTGGATAAGAAAGTAAGACAGTTTCAGATATCCATAGAAATATCTCTCTCTATTTTAGGCAGTATGGGTGATAAAATGTTGAAGGGAATTGGATCCCTCTAGAAGCTCAGATCACAGTGGAAACAAGTCTAAGGTGGCAGCAAGATGGAAGCTCAGATCACAGTGGAAACAAGTATAAGGTGGCATAAAGACAGAAGCTCGGATCAGAGGGGCAACAAGTCTAAGGTGAAAGTAAGACTAAAGCTCAGATCAAAATGGTAGTAATCTCAATGTAGAAGTTCAGATCTATGACGTAAATATATACACACTGAATATAAGCACAGTATGGATGCTTCTCTACAATGCTTCTATCTCAGTGTTATATCAAGTGCAAGTAAGGCATCATTGATGACATAACACTTTGTTTTTGGTAATCCTATTGTTATAAGGTATTATCTATGTGATAAGGGCTTATGAAGGAAATATATTTTTGAAGGCAGTAATGAATATCTCGAAATGGCCGTAATGAAAAAAGCATAAAATTTAGTAACCAAGGTTCATACCTCATATTGGAAATTCCCTAAATAAGGAAAAAGAAAATGAATGGAATTCTTTACCTTCCATAGTCTAATTTTCAAATCAAAAGTTTTAAATGTTTCACCTTCAAATCAAGAAATTTTTCGAGGCCTATAGGAAACAAGGGTATGATTTTTCTATGGATCAATGAATGTACAGTCTTCCCCTAGTACTGCATATTTCTTTCCATTGTGCACCAAACTTCTAACATTCCAAGAATTCAATTTTGTTTCATGATCAAAGATTTGTTGATTCATTAAATCATTGAAAGCATTGACATGCAAAGGAATTGTAGAAGGTATAATTGTGTCCTTGGGCTCACTTTTGTCTATATCCAACCTATTTTCACAATTTATCCTC